>SSNS01000598.1:32001-97001 GCA_006937985.1 Aphyosemion australe
TAATTTATTTTTTCCCATTTAATAAACCCTCTGTTTTCCTGTAGGAGTAGCTACCAATACATTTAATAGACTTAAATGCGGTTTTTAAGGGGAAGTATTCTAAGTATTTAGAATACACCAGGATTAGGCAAAGTAACGGAATACGTTACAAAATACATTTTAAAGCAGGAATTCAGTATTCTGTAACTAAATACATTTACAAAGTATTCTCCCCAACACTGGGCTTCTGACAACACCACAGCACTGAGACAGCACTGATTAAGGTATTAAATGACATCCGTATGAATACAGATTCAGGTAAAACATCTGTTTTAGTGATGCTCGATCTCACTGCAGCTTTTGATACTGTGGATCACAACATACTATTAGATAGACTCATAAACTGGGTGGGACTATCAGGTACAGTCCTTAGTTGGTTCCAATCATACCTTGCTGACAGGGGTTATGTTGTTTCTATTGGTGATCATAGATCAAAGCAGATCACTATGACATGTGGTGTCCCACAAGGCTCCATTCTTGGGCCACTGCTCTTCAACCTCTACATGCTCCCCCTGGGTCAGATCATATACAACAACAACATTGCCTATCATAGTTATGCAGATGACACCCAGATCTATCTAGCTCTATCACCTAATGAATCCGGTCCCCTAGACTCACTCTGTCAGTGCCTAGAGCAAGTCAATGACTGGATGAAGTCAAGTTTCCTTCAGTTAAACAAAGACAAGACAGAAGTTATTGTCTTTGGGAGTAAAAAACCGAGGATGGAAGTTATTGCTCAACTTGGCTCTAGAGGAATAAAGACTAAGACTCAGGTTAGAAACCTTGGTGTTACCATTGACTCAGACCTAAGCTTCACTGGTCACATTAAGGCTATAACCAGATCAGCGTTTTATCATCTCCATCAATTAGCAAGACTCAGAGGTCTCATGTCGAAACAAGACCTAGAGAAACTCATTCATGCGTTCATCTCCAGCAGACTAGATTATTGCAATGGTCTCCTGACTGNNGTTTATAAGAGGTCAGACCGTGGCGGTAATGTGGCGCAATAATCATGTCCTTTTTATAAAAGATTACGCAATGGAGGTATAAAGGGAGTATGGGGTCGGTCTCTGAGTTGCCGCGGACTTTTGTGTACCTTAGACATAACTTGCTTTTTATTGCGATCGAAGCCGCGCTCCTTACGTTTTTTCCCACTACAGGTGTCTGTCCTCCACAGCCTCTGGTGATCTGAGCTCAACTCTAATGGAGAGAAGCTCCTGGTGCTCTGCATCGCTCCAGTTTATCATCTCAGCTGATTCTGTTTACAAAAGCGAAACTTACTGCCTGTGTTTGCTTTCATTTTCAGCTCGGAGCTCAGCAGTAACTCCCCACGTGATGATTATGACACCACCCCCTGTTGCGCTAAAGCGTAATGTGTGTAGCAGGGGGATTGTTTGCAGCTGGGGGATGCTGTTCAACCAATCACCCGTTGAGGGCGCCCTGTTATAAGGGCAGTGGGTTGTTTCCTCGGGTGATCGCCTCTCACTAGAAACCAGGCGTTTACTTCCGGGTTGTCGAGCCGGTTGTGTGTGTGTGGCAGGGTTTGGAACTCTCAGCGCAAACTGTAAGTAAAACTATCCCTCCTGCATTAGCGATTTGGGAGTCTGTGTTAATTATATTCATGCTCTAGTGGTGGCTGGTGCATGATCATCAGCTCTGGGACAAATCTGTGTTTCGCCGGCTCAGGTGGGCAAACAAATGTTTGAGGTATGTACCCTGCTGTTTTTCTTTATTCAGCTGCTCATTATTAGCCTTTTTGCTTATTTTTAGAGTCTGCACCTCCGCAGACTCTGCTGTTTTGCTTTCTCTGATTTTTATGATTAGTTTCCGACTCCGGCGAAGAAAGGACGCGAGGACCCGGCGTCGCCTGGCGTGCGGGGCTAGGGTGTGATACCAGCCGGTCCAGTGCGATCGATTGGATCCGATCCACGGCTGCCAACGACACCCCTGTACTGACGAGGCTGCGGTGAGACGCCACTCGGGTCCAGGGAGGACCACCTTCGTCTCCACCCACAGAGACTATTAGAGCTGTTAAGCTCGGGTGTGCGTGCGCGTCCGTACATCTGGCACGCATTGGAGTGGAACTGATTGTTGTTTTTAGATCATTCGTTTGTTTTATTTTTTATCTCATTTTAGCTACTCATGTTTGTGATTGATGTGTTTTTAATCTTTTATTTTCCTTATTTTGCAGGCTGTTTGCTTCCAGTGGGGTACCATCGGCTCGGGTGACGGGAGTTCTTCACGTGTGTGTGTGTTCCTTCACCGTGCACTTCCTGGATGCATGGCACTGTGATGGGTGATTTTAGTTTGGTTTGATTTGTACTTGTGTTTTGTTGGCCGAATTGGACCCTGGTAAGCTTCAGCCTGCTTATATTAACCTTAGTTACTTTTTCCTGGTTTACTTGATTTTTGATTTTATTAATAAAAGCATGTGATTGGTTGGACCACGTCTCTTGCCCAAATCTGTAGAGTGGATCTGTGTGTCTATTTCCTGGGGTGTAACTCCCCAGGTGGCGTTGGGTAGAATTGTCTGATTTAAGACGCTTAAGTTGCCACATGTGCATTCACGTCCGGCGTTGAGCTAATTTTACTACCAAGCGTGGCGGCACGAATGCTGCATTCAATAGTATAAGGAACAAACTTCCCACTCTCACCGGTAGCCATGTTGTTGCTTGCTGTTGTTTCATGTGTGCTATGATGTTGTCGCTTGCCAAACTGTTATGTGAAACTAACACTACGGAAGCTCCGGAGAGCCAAAAAGGCGCCATTACATAAAAACTCTAATTATTTTTTTTTTTAAATCGCCCGCAACAAAAAATTCTAATTAATTCATCAAATCGATTTTTCGCCCAGGCCTAGCTCAAACATAAAAAGACCTGAAAGCTTTAAAGTATTAGTATCAGCACCTCTCTGGCAGCATGGTGGGAATATCTAAAAATGACAGAGTCTTCACTAATCCCATGTAGGCGCACACCCATCTGGAACAACCCTGACATTCTACAAAACAACAATATGATGAACTTTTCAGATTGGAAGGGTAAAGGAATCTTATACCTTGAACATATCTTTGAATGAATAGATTTGATCCCATTTAACACAATAGTCTCCCAATATGGGATTGACAACAATAGATTTTTAGAATATCAACAAATAAAATCTGTAGTTAAATATAAATTTAAGCTTAATAAAGTAGAATTAGTAACACCATCAAGGGTACTGGACTTCTTTAATTTCACCCACCCCAAACTACAGCCTAAAATATTTAAGACACTGTCCAGAATAGATGATTCAATAGCAGTTCCTATAGCAAAACGGGAGGTAGATCTGTCAGTCAGCTTTGACCTGAACTTCTGGTCCCAGACTTGTTTAAAAATATTTAAAATGACCAAGAACCCCAATTTACAATTAATTCAATACAAAATTCTGCACAGAGTACATTATACAGGTCGTCAGATGTTCAGAATGGGGTTTGCGCCGTCTGACACCTGTACACACTGCACGGACAACACTTCGGATAATTATATCCATGCACTGTGGTCTTGCCCACCGGTTCAGGGATTCTGGTGCAGAGTATGTGAAGAGCTGTCAAAGTGTCTGAAATGTGATATCCCAATTTCCCCCTCACTGTGCTTGCTGGGAAACCTGGACGACGTCCAAATAGAAACTGACTTGGTTCATGTGGTTCTGACTGCCATATGTATTGCTAAGAAAGCTATCCTCATAAACTGGAAAAATAAAAATAATATTTGCATTAACCAGTATAGAAATCTTTTGTTAGACCATATTACACTTGAGACAGCCTCTGCCTCCACATCAAATCAATCTCTCTGGGCTTCTTTGATCGGTTCCATCACATAGCGATGATGGAGGGTCATTGACTTTGTCCTGGAGGATGTTGTGGTTGAGTGGGGGAGGATCTGAGTTTGGAGCATCCTAGGGTGCAATGTGGAAAGGGTGGTAGCCGAAGGCGGGGACCTTGGCGGTCTGATCCTCGGCTACAGAAGCTGGCTCTAGGCACGTGGAATGTCACCTCTCTGGTGGGGAAAGAGCCGGAGTTGGTGTGTGAGGTTGAGAGGTTTCGACTAGATATAGTTGGACTCACCTCAACGCATGGCTCTGGCTCTGGAACCAGTTTCCTCGAGAGGGGTTGGACTCTCTACCACTCTGGAGTTGCTCCCACTGAGAGGCGTCGAGCAGGGGTGGGCATCTTTGGTACGTTCATACTGTGTGTTTTTTCGTAATTCTTTTACTTTTTGTTCTTTATAAAACACAGATAGATCTTTCTTTACCTTATTGTGCTGACGTTTCGATCGTCGCTGCGATCTTCATCTGAGCTAAGCCGCTGAAAGCAGCTTCACTTCCGCTTCCGTTTATGTGCGGGCAGCAGGGGGCAACGACATCGCCCCCTGCCAGAGAAAACCACATCATGGACTGGGACAGAACAAGGATTATCAACACAGAACAACAAAAATATAAAAGATGGATTAAAGAAGCTATTGAGATAAGGAGACTTGGACGGGGGACCATGAACAGGGACGACGGGGTGTACGCGTTGGACCACGCATGGGACTGCGTCATCGAGCAGGACGGCGCGGGCAGCAGGGGGCGATGTCGTTGCCCCCTGCTGCCCGCACATAAACGGAATTGGAAGTGAAGCTGCTTTCAGCGGCTTAGCTCAGATGAAGATCGCAGCGACGATCGAAACGTCAGCACAATAAGGTAAAGAAAGATCTATCTGTGTTTTATAAAGAACAAAAAGTAAAAGGGGTGGGCATACTTCTTGCCCCCCATCTTGGTGCCTGTACGTTGGGGTTTACCCCAGTGAGCGAGAGGCAGTCCAAGCGGAATGCGGCTCGGGTGGTCGCGGACGCAAAAACCCGGGCATGGGAGGAGTTTGGTGAGACCATGGAACAAGACTTCCGTACGGCTTCGAGGAGATTCTGGTCCACCATCCGGCGCCTCAGGAGGGGAAAGCAGTGCACTACCAACACTGTTTACAGTGGGGAGGGTGTGCTGCTGACCTCGACTCAGGACGTTGTGAATCGGTGGGCCGAGTACTTCGAAGACCTCCTCAATCCCACCGGCACGTCTTCCAGTGTGGAAGCAGAGTCTGGGGACTTTGGGTTGGGCTCTCCAATCTCTGGAGCCGAGGTCACTGAGGTGGTCAAAAAACTCCTCAGTGGAAAGGCTCCGGGGGTGGATGAGATCCGCCCGGATTTCCTTAAGGCCCTGGATGTTGTGGGGCTGTGTTGATTGATGCGGCTCTGCAATATCGCGTGGACATCGGGGGCAGTTCCACTGGACTGGCAGACCGGGGTGGTGGTCCCCCTATTTAAAAAGGGGGACCGCAGGGTGTGTTCCAACTACAGGGGGATCACACTCCTGAGCCTCCCTGGTAAGGTCTATTCAGGGGTTCTGGAGAGGAGGGTCCGTCGGATAGTCGAACCTCGGATACAGGAGGAGCAATGCGGTTTTCGTCCTGGCCGTGGAACACTGGACCAGCTCTATACCCTTGGGGGGGTCCTGGAGGGTGCGTGGGAGTTCGCCCAACTAATCTACATGTGTTTTGTGGATTTGGAGAAGGCGTTCGACCGCGTCCCTCGGGGGGCCCTGTGGGGGGTACTCTGGAAGTATGGGGTACCAGGCCCCTTGATACGGGCTGTTAAGTTCCTGTACGACCAGTGTCAGAGCTTGGTCCGCATTGCCGGCAGTAAGTCGGGCTCGTTTCCGGTGAGAGTTGGACTCCGCCAAGGCTGCCCTTTGTCACCGATTCTGTTCATAACTTTTATGGACAGAATTTTTAGGTGCAGCCAAGGTGGTGAGGGGATCCGTTTTGGTGGCCTAAGGATCAGGTCTCTGCTTTTTGCAGATGATGTGGTCCTGTTGGCTTCGTCAGAATGTGATCTCCGGCTTTTGCTGGAGCAGTTCGCAGCCGGGTGTGAAGCAGCTGGGATGAGAATCAGCTCCTCTAAATCCGAGACCATGGTCTTGAGTCAGAAAAGGGTAGAATGCCTTCTCCAGGTCAGGGACGAGGTCCTGCCCCAAGTGGAGGAGTTTAAGTATCTCGGGGTCTTGTTCACGAGTGAGGGAAGGGTGGAGCGTGAGATCGATAGGCGGATTGGTGCTGCGTCTGCAGTGATGTGGGCGTTGTACCGGTCTGTCGTGGTGAAGAGAGAGCTGAGCCGAAAGGCAAAGCTCTCAATTTACCAGTCGATCTACGTTCCTACCCTCACCTATGGTCACGAGCTGTGGGTAGTGACCGAAAGAACGAGATCGCGGATACAAGCGGCCGAAATGAGTTTTCTTCGCAGGGTGGCTGGACTCTCCCTTAGAGATAGGGTGAGAAGCTCGGCCATCCGGGAGGGGCTCGGAGTAGACCCGCTACTCCTCCACATCGAGAGGAGCCAGTTGAGGTGGCTCGGGCATCTGATTAGGATGCCTCCTGGACGCCTCCCTGGTGAGGTTTTCCGGGCACGTCCAACCGGGAGGAGACCCAAAGGAAGACTCAGGACACGCTGGAGAGATTATGTCTCTCGGCTGGCCAGGGAACGCCTTGGGATTCCCCCGGAGGAGCTGGCCCAAGTGGCTGGGGAGAGGGAGGTCTGGGGTTCCCTCCTTAAGCTGCTGCCCCCGCGACCCGACTCCGGATAAGCGGGAGAAAATGGATGGATGGATGGATGGGTTCCCTAGGGGTGGGTTCGTTGGGGGGTCTGATGCTGGAGGGCTGCTGCCACATTCTGGGGGTGCTTGGGTGACTTTGGGGGGTGTCTTTCTTGCAGCCGTGTGTAGGGAATTGGGAGGTCTTGACGGGAGTCACAGGCCACTGCCTGATAGCCATATCACTCTTGGATGGGTCTGAGTGAGGGCCTGGTAGCTTGGGGTCTGGGGGCGTTTGTCCCTGGTCGGGGGTCTAGGCTGGGCCTGGGGAGACTGGATCCTGGCTTGCATGCTGCCGGGGGCATGGACAGGTGCATGCGACAGAGCCTGGCCCTAGCTCGGTGGCCTCAGGTGGACCTTGGTACCTCCTCAACTGGCAGAACACTTCTATTCCATCGTGGGGGAGGGGGAGGACTCAACTCTGCCTGGGTGTCTAATGTCTTGTGTAGTCTGGATGTTGATCAAATGCGAGGGTGGGAGAAGATATTCTGCTGAAGTGGGGCTGAGTTGGCGACCTCGGGCTCCGTGGGGCTCTCTGTCGCTGCTGCGGTGGGCCCTGACCAGATAGGCTGGGGTCCCCCTGTCCCGGGTGGGGTTTGGGAACGGTGCCTATTGGGGTCAGCGGGGGAGCTGGATCCCTTAGGCCCCCCAGTCTTTCCTCCCCATCCTCAGACATTTCCCTCCTCCTGCTCCATCACATCTCCACACACACATACACATAGGGCCTTGTGGTATGGGCAATTTCAAGGGGTGCGGGTAAGATTCCCAAGTCCACAGTCCCGTGGCGGCCTGTGCCTGTGTGTGTGTGTAACTGCCACGGAGTGTGTGTGTGTGTGTGTGTGGGGGGGGGGGGGCACAAAGCGATGATGTTGCCTGAGGGGGGGTGTGATGGAAAATAGCTGAGAACCACTGCTGTGTGAGTCCTAACAGCACTGGTGGGTTACTCTGGTGAAGTACATGAGACAAATCCGTTAGTCTCCGCTGATTGATGCTCCTGAAACAGCAGCACGTATTGTTTTTGTTTCTTGTTGCACTGAACCGTGACCTAGGTCCGTGGCAATAATTAGTACCCACCCGTATTGGCACTGCTCACCTATAGGTACTGGTACTTGGTTTGGGAAAATGTGGTATCGGTGTACTCATACCTGGTTTAGATTGTTCCAAAATACTAAAGCACATAAAATATTGTGAGTATATCGCTGTCATTGAATAATATTCAAGTTTTTTTTATTATCCTTCAGTTCTACAACCATGTTCAAGCTTAACTACAAAAGTTTGCACAACTTTAGCAGTTTATTTGTCATTTCAACAAATGCAAACATGCCATAGCTACCAGTTTGTTGTGATTCCAGAAGAAAATCTGCTCAGTTTTCCACTATGTTGTAGCTCTTTAATTCATGCTAACATCATTTATCCATTATTACTTCGATTTGTTTTCTGTGCTCAATCAGTACCGACAAAGAAACCAAACCAGGCAACGAGGAAGCATTCAGCGCAGGTTCTGTTGGTTTTATCACTTCCACTTGTTGCTCTAGACTCTCATCTGTGAAACATCACTTGTACTTTCAGTGAGAAAAGCAGGACGCCCAGTGTCTCTGTACCAGACCTGGTGTCTCAGGTTGATTTTAATCAGCCCAAAATAACAGAACCAGGATGAATGAGTTCCCCAGGAGGATCAGAGATGGTTCTGGCTTTTTGTCAAGAAGAAAGCATAACGAGATCCTAGCTGTTCTGAGTCAGCCGCTGAGAGTTTCCTCCACCTAAATGACTGGGGCCAGGCGCGGGTCAGGCCTCTCTGTGTGATTTATGGTCTTCTTTATCAAACATAATGAGCCTTCTCACAATTAGCTGGAGACACGCTATCAGAGTCCAGCTCAGTGTTGACACTGACCCTTGCAGACACAGCTGCCTGGGATGAAACCCGGGTTTTTGCTTTTAATGGGCGGAAATGGAGGCTTCGCCCGTTACGCCACCTCCAAGCGGCTCCCACCTCGTCACCACAGAAGATCGGTTTCTCTTCCTGGGTCTTATTGGGCCCTTTGAGGTTTTAATGGCCCAGTAAAACCTCTGTTTTTAGTTCCTTCTTTCTGCTTTTAGGTTTTAGTGATGCTGATCTTAGAAAGCTGGAGGTATATTATGCACAATGTAAAGTCATTTTTTGTTAATTTGATTTTTTAAATGAAATCATTAGACTGCAGAAACATACAGTCTCCTTCTAAAAGTGGGACAACAGAAGTTAAACGGTTCCAGCTTGTTTTATAGATTACCATCTAGCCTGATAACTTTCAATCAGGACTCATAAGCAATTAGATCAGTTTTCACGGCTGACTGCCTGAAATTGCTTAGTTGTTTATAATTAATGGCACTGTGAAATTTTGCCCAAATAAAAAAAAATGCAATTATTCTCCAGAAGATGTTCTATTTTTTCATGGCTGGGCTTTCCACACGAAGAAGCGAGTTGTATTTTTTATTATCTACAATTCTCTTTTCACTATTGCCAGCTTTTAAATAGTTTTACAAACACATCTATTAACCCTTTAGAGGAAAATTGTTGTTGAAAATCTTTGTATCAGTTTGTCAGTATATAAAAAAAAATTCCCATCACACCCTCCGCAGGTGGTCTTATCCTTCCAAGCTCGGGTCCTCTACCAGAGGCCTGGGAGCTTGAGGGTTCTTCAGTATCTTAGCCAGTGTTGGGCAAGTTACTTCAAAACTGTAATGCATTATTTATTACTTGTTACTCACACTTTAAAGTAATTCGTTACATTATAATATTACTGATTTTAAAATGTAAGGTATTACACTACTTTTGCATTACTTTAAGTTACTTTCACCAAAATAATATGGATTTGGGAATCTAAATGTAGCTCATGACGCTCAAGTAGCTCATCACACATCCAGTGGAAGGTGATGTGGTATCAAACTGGGCTAGGGGTTGTGGTGAAAACAGTCAGATATAACAACAGTTCTTTAGGTGTAAAGTGCATTTGACTACAATGATCTTCATATCCTTATTCGTCACAAACTTAAAGTAACGGGCGTATGCCCATCTGGAGAATGTTCTATCTAACGTTAGATCAGCTGCAGGTTCACTCATCTCTGCTCTGTCTGACTACAGGAAGTGAAACATTTTGCATGGACGTTTCTCTTCTGCTGATCTTGTGTAGCTTAGAAATCCAGACACACCGAAGCATAAGCAGAAAGATTTTGCTCTGCAGGTCCTTCTGATCACCTCCAGGGCTGGAGGATGATTGCCCCTGGGCATGAAAGTGTCCAAAGCTGGCCAGGACCCCAAGAAAATGAATTTGTATGAAAGAAATGCAACAAAAAGTTGTACGCTTAACATGCTATTAACTGAGCGTGTAAATGGTGTGTGGGGGGAAGGGGGTGGCTCCACCACCCTGTATTTTGCCTTGGTCCCCAAATGCCTGGATACGGCCCTGGGTGTGGACCTGAGTTTTGAAAGTGATCTGAATTTTATGAAATAAATAAATATTACATGCTTATAAATGATTGCTTTATATTGTTAAACATTTGTAGTGGGTAAAAATCTACCTACTTTTTCCTTTTCAAGAACTTTATTTAGTTTTCTTGTTTTTTCTTTGACTATTTTCCTGTCCTCTCTCTTATCTTGTATCTCCTCTCAATTCTCCAGAAAAACTGCTTCCTGGATTTCCTACTTTTTCACATAATGAGCTAGCCTACTTTTAAACTAAGCAGCTCTGGGATCTGCACCGCAAAGATATAGAAATGTGCGCTGCATGCCACAGGTGTGGTGATGTCACCTGGGCACAGATGAGCTCCGCTGAGGCAGCGCGCACCAGGCATGAGTAAAAGAGAAAGAGCCAGAAAGCGGACATGAACGATCGCGTCTTAAATGTTTTTTTTTTTGGTGGCGTGACTTTGAGAATGTTACTGTGGTTGCGGTGCGCGCAGCTGGAGCGCATCCGATCAGCGTCTCTGTCCTCTCTGGTCTAAAGACGCCCTGGTGCGCTGGAGTTCATATAAATAAAGTCATATCAAAACTGGACCTTTATTCAGGCTCCCCATAATTAGAACCCTGAAGAAAACCCACTAATTGATTCCTGGTTGAAAATGCGTTGTAATGCATGCGTTACTGACATTGTACCGAGTAAAATATTACTGATTTTTTTCTGTAATGCCTTACATTACCGCGTTACAGACAACAGCAATGCATTACAGTAATTAATTACTTTTGTAACTCGTTACTCCCAACACTGATCTTAGCTGATCCTAGAGCTGCTCTTTTCTGAACTGAGATGTCTGATGTTTTCCTGGGATCTGCTTTAGCCACTCCTCCAGTTTGGGGGTCACTGCCCCGAGTGCCCCGATGACCACGGGCACCACCGATGTCTTCACTCTCCAGGCTTTCTCCAGTTCTTCTTTGAGGCCCTGGTACTTTTCTAGTTTCTCCTGTTCCTTTTTCCTGATGTTGCATCACTTGGTGTTGCCATGTCAACCACAACGGCTGTCCTCTGGTGTTTGTCCACCACCACAATGTCCGGTTGGTTCTCCATCACCATTTTGTTGGTCTGGATCTGAAAGTCCCACAGGATCTTGGCTCGCTCGTTCTCTACCAACTTAGGGGGTGTTTCCCACTTTGACCTTGGGGCTTCCAGTCCATACTCTGCTCAGATGTTCCTGTACACTATGCCAGCCACTTGGTTGTGGCGTTCCATGTCTGCTTTCCCTGCCAGCATCTTCCACCCTGCAGTGATGTGGTGGATTGTCTCAGGGGCCTACACCTTGGGTCTGGTCTGGTGTGGTAGATCTTGGCCTCTGTTGCTCTGGTGTTCAGGGCCTGTTCCTGTGCAGCCATGATGATGCCTCTGTGCTGTCTTTCTGACCAGCTCTTTCTAGACATTGGTAGGATTTCTTGATATCAGCCACTTCAGTTATCTGTCGGTGGTACATCCCATGTAGGGGTTTGTCCTCCCACGATGGTATTTCCAGCACCTCCTCTTCTGTTCTCCATTGTCTGAGACATTCACTGAGCACGTCACCTGTTGGGGCCTTGTCCCTGATGTACTTATGGATCTTGGATGGTAAATGGCCTGTATTTGATATAGCACCTTCCAGAGTCCTAGAACCCCCCAAGGTGCTTTACAACAAAATCAGTGATTCACCCATTCACGCACACATTCACACACTGGTGATGATGAGCTACATCGTAGCTAGCTGCCCTGGGGTGCGCTGACGGAGGTGAGGCTGCCGTGCACTGGCGCCACCGGTCCCTCCGGCCACCACCAGCAGGCAAGGTGGGTTAAGTGTCTTGCCCAAGGACACGACGACCGCGACAGACTGAGTGGGACGCGAACCTGTGACCTTCCGATTGCGGGGCGGGATGACACCATCGCCCATATCGCATTCAATGAACGATCATTCGTGAACTTGTTTTGTTTGTGAGCGTGAACCGAGTGCACTTATTCTGGTGTGTGTGAACGGGTTTATGAATGGTGTTTTGTCCCAAATCGAGCTCCAGATCTCAACAGAGCTAAAGCCTTAGCTAAAACATGCTGTGAACCATAGGCTTCATATAAAGTAGACCCTGGAATTGCGGCCGCCATAGGCAGTAGCGGTCAGTGTTGCATCACCTCTTCTATGTCTATGCTGTGTGGAGGACGAACATCATGGTCTGTTCCATTTACCTTGGAAAATAGACAACTGCACATCACATTGATTTTAGATGCACCCTTACAAGTTTATCTTGTAAAATAAACACGTTTCCACCACAGCTACTGTTGTTGTTACAAGGAGCTGTTATATTAAACCTTGGATTAAAAAACATTCTCTGACTTAGGGGGGTGTTCCAGTTCATTATTTCTACTCGGAAGTTAGAATTTCCAAGTATGAGATAAACTGGAATGAACCGGGGAAAGCATCAAATCTGAAAACACTAGCCACAGATTTACACCGGTAATATTCAAGTGTTCATTTATTTGCTTTGTTTTTTACTCATGCATTTGGGGCTGATTGTTGCCCTTTATGACCCAAGTTCTATAATATTTTCTTTATATTTGGGCAAACAAGTCAGAAAATTCATTCACAAAATTTGAGAAGTGGCTTAAATTTAAAGTCCCAAGTCATCATCACACACTGGTGAAATTACATCTCCGCATTTGACCCCCATCCCCATGGTGGGGAGTGGTGAGCTGCAGCTGTGGCCGCGCTCGGGAACTATATGGCGGTTTAACCCCCCAATCCAACCCCTTAGTGCTGAGTGTCAAGCGAGGAGGCATTGGGTCCCATTTTTCAAAGTCTTTGGTATGACCCGACCGGGAATCGAACCCTGATCTCCCAGTCCCGGGGCGGACACTCTACCACTAGGCCACCGGAGCTGGTTATTTAAAGATAATTAAATGTTTTGCACTTTGAGGTACATCCTTGTTTCCTCAATATATATATATATATATATATATATATATATATATATATATATATATATATATATATATATATATATATATATATATATATATATATATATATATATATATATATATATATATATATATGTACATACATTTGTATATATATATGTATATACATATACATATATACTTATACATATATATATACATATACATACATATGCATATATATACACATATACATATATACATGTATATATATATATACATATACATATATGCATATACACTGCTCACAAAAATGAAAGGAACACTTTAAAGAAACACATTAGATACATCAGATCTCAATATGAAGTTGGATATCTATACAAATAACGACAGGGCAGTGTCTTAGGAACAAAAGGATGCCAAGTCTTTTAATGGAAACAAAAGTGTTCAGCCTACAGAGGGCTCAATTGTGTAGACACCCTAAAATCAGAGTGAAATGAAGATGTGGCAGGCTAGTCCATTATTTCAAAAACTTCATTTCTGCAACTCAAAATGCTTTTCAGTATCTTGTGTGGCCCCCACAAGCTTGTGTGCATGCTTGACAACGTCGGGGCATGCTCCTAATGAGACAACGGATGGTGTCTTGTGGCATTTCCTCCCAGATCTGTGTGAGGGCATCCCTGAGCTCTTGTACAGTCTGAGGAGCAACCTGGCGCCGCCTAATGGACCCAAACATAATGTCCCACAGATGTTCTATTGGGTTTAAGTCAGGGGATCGTGAAGGCCATTCAATTGTTTCAATTCCTTCATCCTCCAGGTACTGCCTGCATACTCTTGCCACATGAGGCCGGGCATTGTCGTGCATTAGGAGAAAACCAGGACCTACTGCATCAGCGTAGGGTCTGACAAAGGGTTCAAGGATTTCATCTGGATACCTTATGGCAGTCAGAGCACCATTTCCTAGGCAGTAGAGGTCTGTGCGTCCCTCCATGGATATGCCTCCCCAGACCATCACTGACCCACCACCAAACCTGTCATGTTGAACGACGTTGCAGGCAGCATAACGTTCTCCTTGTCTTCTCCAGACTCTTTCACGTCTATCACAGGTGCTCAGGGTGAACCTGCTCTCGTCTGTAAAAAGTACAGGGCGCCAGTGGCGGACTTGCCAATTCTGGTGTTCTTGAGCAAATGCCAGTCGAGCTCTACGGTGCTGGGCAGTGAGCACAGGGCCCACTACAGGACGTCGGGCCCTCAGGCCATCTTCATGAAGTCTGTTCCTGATTGTTTGGGTAGAGACATTCACACCAGTGGCCCTCTGGAGGTCATTCTGTAGGGCACGAGCAGTGCTCAGCCTGTTCCGCCTTGCACAAAGGAGCAGGTATCGGTCCTGCTGATGGGTTGTGGACCTTCTACGGCCCTGTCCAGCTCTCCGAGAATAACCGCCAGTCTCCTGAAATCTCCTCCATGTTCTGGAGATTGTGCTGGGAGACGCATTAAACCTTCTTGCTGCAGCACGTGTGGATGTGCCATCCTGGAGAAGTTGGACAACCTGTGCAACTTCTGTAGGGTTAAGGAATCGCCTCATGCTGCCAGTAGAGATAATTACTCAAGCCAAAACTAGCACGAGTGGAAAACCAGCCAAAAAAGATCAAGAGGGAGAAACTTGAAATGACCTCCACATGTTAAACCAGTCCTGTTTTGAGGGTTTTGTAATTGTTGCCACTTTAGTGCACCTGTCGTTAAGTCCATGAACACCAATACAGCTGAAAGTGATTAACAATGCCCTCAGCTGCTTCATCAACCAGAAAATTATCAGACAGGTTTCATTGATTTCACGCCAGGCCCAAATAAAAAAAGTGTTCCTTTAATTTTTGTGAGCAGTGTATGTATATATACCAAGGGATACCAAGGTACTTGTAGCTGTCCTCAATGTCTGCTATTGTTCCTTCTGGGAGTGAGACCCCTTCTGTGTGGACTACCTTCCCTTTCTTTGTCACCATCCGTCCAAACTTCTCAAGTCTGAATGACGTTCCTATATCAGTGCTGTAGATCCTGGTGGTGTGGATCAGTGAGTTGATGTCTCGCTCGCTCTTGGCGTGCAGCTTTATGTCATCCATGTAGAGGAGGTGGCTGATTGTGCTTCCATTCTTGAATCGGTATCTTGTTGATTATTTGGCTGAGGGTGTTCAGGGCATCTCCTTGGTATATGCCACATTTGATGGAGACTTGTGCAATTGGCCTCAAGCGTGGATTTCCACAACCCCATTGAGTTTGCAATGAAGTCTCTCAGACTACTGTTGATGTTGTGCAGCTCCAAGCATTCAATGATCCATGAGTGCGGCACTAGCCCTTTTTATAAGACACACCATGCCGGCAAATCAGCGTAATATTACCGCAACTTGTGTCTTATGAATGCATCACGCTTGCAGCATTCGTGCCGCCACACTTAATAGTAATATTGTGGCTTTGCCGGTCTTATAAACGCACATTAAGTCTTGGCGCAACAGAGGGAGGTGTCATGATCACGTGATGAATTAAGGCCGAGCTCCAGCCGTGAACTATACTGAAAATGAAAGTAAACACGGGCTTAAGTTTCGTTTTGTAAACAGACTCAGCTGAGATGATAAACTGGAGCGATGCAGAGTGCTGGGAGCTTCTCTCCGTTAGAGCTGCAGCTCAGATCATCTGACAGTTCAAAAGGACGGTAGAGGACACACACCTGTAGCTGCATTGGGAAAAAAAATTAAGGAGTGCGGCTTTGATCGCAATAAAAAGCAAGTTATGTCCAAGATAAACGGAAGTGCAGAGACCGCCCCCATACCCCCTTTATGCCGCCATCGCGTAATCCATCCATCCATTTTCTCCCGCTTATCCGGAGTCGGGTCGCGGGGGCAGCAGCCTAAGGAGGGAAGCCCAGACCTCCCTCTCCCCAGCCACTTGGGCCAGCTCCTCCTGGCTCCTCTCGATGTGGAGGAGCAGCGGGTCTACTCCGAGCCCCTCCCGGATGGCCGAGCTTCTCACCCTATCTCTAAGGGAGAGCCCAGCCACCCTGCGAAGAAAACTCATTTCGGCCACTTGTATCCGCGATCTCGTGCTTTCGGTCACTACCCAAAGCTCGTCACCATAGGTGAGGGTAGGAACGTAGATCGACCGGTAAATTGAGAGCTTCGCCTTTCGGCTCAGCTCTCTCTTCACCACGACAGACCGGTACAACGCCCCCATCACTGCAGACGCAGCACCAATCCACCTATCGATCTCACGCTCCACCCTTCCCTCACTCGTGAACATGACCCCGAGATACTTAAACTCCTCCACTTGGGGCAGGACCTCGTCCCTGACCTGGAGAAGGCATTCTACCCTTTTCTGACTCAAGACCATGGTCTCGGATTTAGAGGAGCTGATTCTCATCCCAGCTGCTTCACACCCGGCTGCGAACTGCTCCAGCGAAAGCCGGAGATCACGTTCTGACGAAGCCAACAGGACCACATCATCTGCAAAAAGCAGAGACCTGATCCTTAGGCCACCAAAACGGATCCCCTCACCACCTTGGCTGCACCTAGAAATCCTGTCCATAAAAGTTATGAACAGAATCTGTGACAAAGGGCAGCCTTGGCGGAGTCCAACTCTCACCGGAAACGAGCCCGACTTACTGCCGGCAATGCGGACCAAGCTCTGACACTGGTCGTACAGGGACCTAACAGCCCGTATCAAGGGGCCTGGTACCCCATACTTCCAGAGTACCCCCCACAGGGCCCCCCGAGGGACGCGGTCGAACACCTTCTCCAAATCCACAAAACACATGTAGATTGGTTGGGCGAACTCCCACGCACCCTCCAGGACCCCCCCAAGGGTATAGAGCTGGTCCAGTGTTCCACGGCCAGGACGAAAACCGCATTGCTCCTCCTGTATCCGAGGTTCGACTACATTAACGATACGGTAAACCCTCTGGCGATACGATTTGATACGATTCATCCCTGCTGACGATTCTTTAATGATTTGAAAACGATTTTCGTTTCGATACATTTCATGATGCTATTTTAAACGATTCAACACATTAAAAAAATCTTCCAGCCCACATCTGATTTTTAAATATCAAAATTATTTTCCCTCTCCTCTGTGAAGGATGTATTTGATCCTCTGTTGTTTTTGATTAATCAATAAATTCAACATTAAAAGACAATGCACTTCATCAGTGATATTTTACATATTATACATAACATTATTGCTACAATACTTGAAATAAGGGGGTTGAAACTAGATTTAGACAGAAAAATAAACCAACAGAATCAGAAAATGATTAGAATTCATCATTTTTCAATTATTTGGAATTATTATGAAACAGTAAAAATTTGAAAACACTTCTAAATATGGTAATGATCCATATGTGGCAATATTAAAAGCTGTTGTAGCCTAATGTTACTGTTCCTTTAAGAGAAAAGTCCAGGCTGAGATGTGAGTTTATCTCAGCTGTTTATTGAACTTCTCTGAACCAAAATGTCATTCTGTCTGTTTAGTTCTGCACAAATGTTACAATAATGAGGAATTATCTTAGATTACCTCACACAAAGCTTTAGCTGCACAGATCAACAAGAATGCTCGGAAGAATACGCTGCTGCAGAAACCGGTCACACGGACTTCAGAATGTTTTATTTTGACAAGACAGGAAGCACGTACGTCAGTTAATTTTGTCCCACAATGGTTTTTCTAACTGCGGCTGCGCACCACCTGGCCTCCGCGAATTATGATACGTTCAATGCGCCTCAAAAAACGAGGACATAGCAGGAAAACAATGAAGTAATCGATGTAACCATGGTTTTAACCGATGAGAGGCACGTACGGGAAGATACATTGCGATACAGCCGTCAGTTATAACCAATGTGCGCTGAAGCTACCGGTGCAGTCGCATCGCTAACGTCATGAATGAACCACAGGGAGGCTCAGGAGTGTGATCCCCCTGTAGTTGGAACACACCCTGCGGTCCCCCTTTTTGAATAGGGGGACCACCACCCCAGTCTGCCAGTCCAGTGGAACTGCCCCCGATGTCCACGCGATATTGCAGAGCCGCGTCAACCAACACAGCCCCACAACATCCAGAGCCTTAAGGAAATCCGGGCGGATCTCATCCACCCCTGGAGCCTTGCCACTGAGGAGTTTTTTGACCACCTCAGTGACCTCTGCTCCAGAGATTGGAGAGCCCAACCCAAAGTCCCCAGACTCCGCTTCACCATCCCCACTGTAAACAGTGTTGGTAGTGCACTGCTTTCCCCTCCTGAGACACCGGATGGTGGACCAGAATCTCCTCGAAGCCGTACGAAAGTTTTGTTACATGTTCTCACCAAACTCCTCCCATGCCCGGGTTTTTGCCTCCGCGACCACCCGAGCCGCATTCCGCTTGGACTGCCGGTACCTATCAGCTGCCTCCGGAGTCCCACAGGCCAAAAAGACCTAATAGGACTCTTTCTTCAGTTTGACAGCATCCCTAACCACTGGTGTCCACCAGCGGGTTCGGCACCGACCACCCTGCGGCCACAGCTGCGGTCAGCCGCCTCAACAATGGAGTCACGAAACATGGCCCATTCGGACTCAATGTCCCCCGCCTCCCCCGGGACACGTTCGAAGTTCTGTCGGAGGTGGGAATTGAAGCTCCTTCTGACAGGAGACTCTGCCAGACGTTCCCAGCAGACCCTCACAACATGTTTGGGTCTGCCAGGTCTGACCGGCATCCTCCCCCACCATCGAAGCCAACTCACCACCAGGTAGTGGTCAGTTGACAGCTCCGCCCCTCTCTTCACCCGAGTGTCCAAGACATGCGGCCGCAGATCAGATGAAACGATAACAAAATCGATCATCGACCTGCGGCCTAAGGTATCCTGGTGCCAAGAGCACATATGGACACCTTTATGCTTGAACATGGTGTTCGTTATAGACAATCCATGACGAGCACAGAAGTCCAATAACAGAACACCACTCGGGTTCAGATCAGGGGGGCCGTTCCTCCCAACCACACCTCTCCAGGTCTCACTGTCGTTGCCCACGTGAGCATTGAAGTCCCCCAGCAGAACGAGGGAGTCACCCGAAGGAGCGCTTTCCAGTACCCCCTCCAGGGACTCCAAAAAGGGTGGGTAGTCTAAGCTGCAGTTTGGTGCATAAGCACAAACCACAGTCAGGACCCGTCCCCCCACACGGAGGCGGAGGGAGGATACCCTCTCATGCCCGGGTTTTTGCCTCCGCGACCACCCGAGCCGCATTCCGCTTGGACTGCCTCTCGCTCACTGGGGTAAACCCCAACGTATAGGCACCAAGATGGGGGGCAAGAAGTATGCCCACCCCTGCTCGGCGCCTCTCAGTGGGAGCAACTCCAGAGTGGTAGAGAGTCCAACCTCTCTCGAGGAAACTGGTTCCAGAGCCAGAGCCATGCGTTGAGGTGAGTCCAACTATATCTAGTTGGAACCTCTCAACCTCACACACCAACTCCGCCTCTTTCCACACCAGAGAGGTGACATTCCACGTGCCTAGAGCTAGCTTCTGTAGCCGAGGATCAGACCGCCAAGGTCCCCGCCTTCGGCTACCACCCTTTCCACATTGCACCTGACCCCTTTGGCCCCTCCCACGGGTGGTGGGCCCATGGGAAGGGGGACCCACGTCTCCTCTTCGGGCTGTGCCCGGCCGGGCTCCATGGGTGAAAGCCCGGCCACCAGGCGCTCGCCAGCGTGGCCCAACTCCAGGCCTGGCTCCAGAGGGGGGGCCTGGAGACCTGCGTCCGGGCGAGGGAACACTGATTGTGCATTCAATTTGTCCTCGGAACTCGGAAATCCTGACTTCCGAGTAGGAAAAATCAAATAAAACGCCCCGCAAAGTCGGACCTCCCAGTCGGAAACTCGGAAGTTTTTCAGAACTCCGACCTCGAGATCCAAGATGGCAGCTCTCTGCATCAACAGTAAGTTTTGGTTGAAATGCTTTTATTTTACAAGACACACATATAAGAGTGCATTTAAAATAAAAGTTACATGTAGCGCTTGCATCTCTAAGCTGAACAAACTAAACGTGTTGTTTATTAGTCGTCTGTGTTCGTTGAGAACTACCTAAACAGCAGTTTTCGAGGGCGCCGCCATATTGGAATTCCAACTTCTCCGACTACGGTAACCAGAACGCTGTTATCTCGGGTGTGACATCATTCCTAGTTCCGAGGTAACTCGAACGCAGCATGATTCCATTCATGTTTTTCTTCATAAGGGGTCTTTGGGCTGCACTTTGACCCCTCACCTAGTTTCTGTTTGCCATGGGTGACCCCACCAGAGGCATAAAGCCTCAGACCACTTAGCTCCTAGGATCATTGGGACACCCAAACCCCTCCACCACGGTAAGGTGGCAGCCCAGGGAGGGCCTTTATTCATTTCTTCATTACTTATTTACTCAAAATGTAGTTTTACATAATTCTTTAGATTTTGTTTAAAACCAATTAAAGGTCAACTTTACTCCTAGCCTAATTCATCTGTAGTGGTCTCTAGTAGGAATGAATGCCTTCTAAGTCGTACTCTGGGGAAAAACAGCTCTGGTGCGCCTGTTTGAGGATGGAGAAGTAAACAACTAACGTTAAAAGAGGCGACACTTCCTCTACAGTTCAGTTCTTCCTGAAGTTCCTGCAGAACCAAAGACTCAAGCTAAAATCCATCCTACTGGAGGTCAAACCAGAATATTTTAGTGAAATCAGAGCCATCCTATTCAACAACAATCCTGATCCGGAAAAACCCTAGAGACGATCTCTGGACCAACTGAGGGGAGTCAGAGTCAGCCACGAACTCTGACGTCCAGAAGTAGCGCCTCGGGACAAGGACCTTCACCCGTTGGATCTCAGAGAAACCTCTACACCTGGGCTGGTAGCTCTTGCTCTGGTGTCTGTGAACAGAACTGATCATTTGTTAAACCTAAACCAATAATAACAGACAGCTCACTTTGACACCCAGACATCACGACCTTCCTACGATTCTTAACAGAGGCTTGTTAATAACAGCTAATATCATTTATCATCCATGATGTCACCTGATATTACCTTGAACCATCATTAATAATCATTCTGTGGTGCATCATCATCATTAGTAGTAATAAATAGATAAACTATCTTCTGGACTCTGCCTCACATCATTATTATTTATAGAGTGTTGGGTCTCTGGTCTGCCTAAAGAACCTGGATTTTAATCATCAATCAAATATTAGATTATCAAGAATAGTGGTAACTAAAGTATTAAAGTAACTACCCAGATTAACGTTACATAACCCTTCCCTCCAGGCCTACTGCTGGACGTGTAATGAGTGTTTGTCTTTTTATTAAAAAGGAAAATAAATGAAGTAAAAATCAAACATGCTTTAGTGCTAATGAGGCAACAGTTACCAGAGCAAACGCGGCTTGATGGCTGAACTAGCTGTGACCCTGAAGTAACAGCCCATAATTCCCCCCTAAACCCTTCCTGACTGAGTCACCTGAGCTGCATGGTTCAGGAAAACAGCCACGGATTGGCTCACGGTTCTGTCTGTTCTGATTGTGTGTGTGTGTGTGTGTGTATGTTTAGATGTGTGTGTGTGTGCATGTGTGTGTACATGGGTGTGTGTGTGTGTGTGTGTGTGTGTGTGTGTGTGTGTGTGTGTGTGTGTGTGTGTGTGTGTGTGTGGGTGTGTGTGTGTGTGTGTGTGTGCATGGGTGTTTGTAGATGTGTGTGTGTGTGTTGTTGACCTGTCTGTGAGCTGGCTCCTGGGACCCCATGCAGTCTCACAGTGCCTGCAGAGCCAGGTGGTGCTCAGGAGTCCTCGGGCTGGGAGAACACCTGCAGCCGCTGCCGTCCCGTGTGTTTTAACTTGTTGTTGTGTAACAGTTACTGTAACACGCCACTGAGGGCTGCCTCCTCCACCAGCTGTGTAATTATCCTCACCGTGCCACGCATCAACACCGTTTTAGTGGCCTGTTCTTTATTTAAGGTCCGTCCGGTGACCCTCCTGAAAAAGACTCTTCTACATTAGATAAACCTTTAGGAGTCACACTTTTAAACTGCTGGAAGAGCTGGTATTAAATATTCAAGTATTGATTGTGAAAACAAATGACAGTTCTTTTGTAGGTCATGTTAGATTCTTTTTGCACCACCTTAAAGATACTGGCCAGAGGCAAATTTCCTTTGAATCACATGTGTACAAAAGTATTAAATAAATAAAATTAGAGTATGTAACATGGGCAGTAAGACAAGGAAAGAACGAACAGCACAACTGAGCAAAACCAGTGAGCTCCCATGTATCAAAGGAATACCAGAGAAGATAAGAACAGCCATGAAACCAAACGACAGTCAGAAAGATGTTAGTGCACCAAAGACACACCAGCTGAACAAAAATGAAATACCATGCAATCTCTGGAAGAAAACATAGACGGGGAACCGGGACAACTCAACACACGAGAAATGGAACACCAAAAGGAAACCAGCAGAAAACAGTAAAGAAATCAGCCATAACAGGCCACTGTACAAGAGAGAATCACATAATGGACCGGGACAGCACCCGGATCATCAAAACCCAACAACAGAAAATAGATGATGGATAAACGAGAGGGTTGAGATAAGGAGACGTGGACCACGGACCACGGCCAGGGATGAAGGAGTTGATATGCTGGACCATTCATGTTGACACTCAGTGCATTTACATGGGCAGCATCAACATCTAAGTGGATCCTGGTCAATCTGATGATAATAAGCTGCGAGTCTTTATCCTCGTTTACATGCACTTTAGAAAACCGACCTCTCAAATGATGTTCGTTCCACTCCGGTACAGTAGGGGGCGACGTGCGCCCTTTCATGTCGGCATTGTTCCGGTTAGCTTGTAGCAACACAACTTGTAAACAAACGCTGGCGGCAGTAAATGAGACGGAATTGAAACAGGAAATGCACCGCGGATGAAAGAATGGACAACAACAACGCTGCAGCACAGCTTATTGGTACGTACTGCGCTGTTAGATGTTGTTACGCGTGTTACGTTGTGGCGGTGATATTATCAGACGAGCGCTACTGCGGCCGCGTCACTTCCGGAACGCGAGCGTCTAGTCGGTTCAGCTCGGCTGACCCGTTTACATGCAGAAGGAAGTCAGATAACTACCGCATTATCTGGGTGCTTCAGCCCGATTAGAAGAAGCTCACCTTCAGCCAGACTAACGCGTTTACATGCATTTAAACAAACGACCTGAGTATTTTTAGGGCAAAAGTTCGGTTTTCTGATGCACATGTAAACGCTCTGAGTGTGGTCTACATGAAGGACCTGGGCAGTAGAGGGCCACATCGTCTTCTACTGCCGACAGGTAAACGGCGACGGAAGTGTCGCCAAACAACACCTGTGACGCTCTGACGAAGGGTTAGGGTTAGTTGGCCTTGTATGTCAGTCTGATATGAATCTTCAGAGGGGTTGGAACCCTTTTGGACTACCATGACCCGGATGACTCAGAACCTTCACCAGCACATCTGATATGAATTCTTTTTGACCTTCACAGTAAACAGATCAGCCACATTGGGCCAAACGGAGCAGCAGCAGAACAAGAGGCCATTTTAAAGCCACTGATTTATTTTTTCTCTGGCTCTACCCGGCGGTCGTGAACGTGTCTGAATAATGGATTTATCCAGATTCGACGGCCTTGAAACAATCACGGCGCAGCGCTCCTTGTTTTCTGTTTGAGCTCTGGTCTTTTCAGAGATCCCATTCAGCGCCATGAATATGTTCTGCTCCACTCAGGCTTTATTTTTAGGTTTGAGTAGACTTACAGATGGCCTACATAAAACTGAATAGAGCTTCATTATAACACCAGGGCAGAGAATTGGCCGCCGTGCCATTGTGTGGTCTCTATTATGGGAAGACGGGGGAGTTTGGTAATAACGCCTGTCCCTTGCTGTCCGCGCTCATGGCCAGCGTGACTTTCCACCATGATTTCTGAAATGAGTTTGTCCTCGGGGTTTGTGGCTGCGCTGCCACGCGGTCGAAGGTCGCCGAATCAGAAGAGGGGGTTCCAGTGTTTGGCTGCTGATATTAACGTCTCGCTCCCCCATAAAAGCCATCCATTCACTGCGGCCCATTGCACCGTTCCATCTGCTCGAGCCCTCTGATCAATTGAAAAGGACAGAAATAAAAGTTTGAAGAGGAAGATTTGAGAATTAAAGTGGAGATGTTTCCCCGCCAGATCAAATTAAGACGAGCCTCTCGAGACCTTCTTAAGAGCCAGACGACAGGAAAATGAAGAGGTGAGAGCTAGAGGGTGTTGAACGCGTAACCTGTTCATCTGTTCAGCATGTTGGCCTTGCAAAGACTCCAGCTCAGTCCTGTCTCACCCTAACCTCACTGCCAAAGAAAACATCCCTCAAGCTTTGCTTGGTTGTACTCTAGAGCTCAGAACTGCATCCTGGAATTCCTGTTCGTAGTACGGTTGTTTCCCTACAGGCTGAACTTTTATCCAAGAACATACATGCTGAATTTGTGTCGAACACTGTTAGACAAAGGAAATATGCAGGGGTTAGTGATAAAGAGTTGTTTTCCACCCATATCCCTGAGCCCAAACCCAAATGACACAAGCTCTCATCATAGATACTACACACAGATATGTTTATACCATCAACAACGTACAAAAATACACTACACACACGAACTTACCGGAGCGAAGCATCTAGCTGGTGTGTGAAGAAGATGGAGCGTCACTAAGAATGGGAAGGTCCTGCTCCACCTGACCTGAAGGAGGAGGTGATGGATCTGGGCGGGCTGGGGTTCTTCATCCCTCTCATCTCCCAGATCCTCAAACGTGTGTCCTGTACAAAACAAGGCTTTCACGTCTTTGCCTTATAACAAAACTGCTCAGCGTTAGCATGATGCATGCGGGGGTTTTCTATGGGTGTTCATTTTGTTGACAAAATATTTTTGTTTTTTTTGGTAACAAGTGAAGTTTTGTGAATGAAAACTAAAAAATATACATCTATAAAAATCTAAATTATGATGAATATTGATCAACATTTTCATGGACAAATAAAAGACAACAACAAAAATGGACAGTAATGAAAATCCAATCAGAAAATAGAAAAGATGGGACAACAGAAAAAAGAACCAATCAGCAAATGGAAGAGGCGGGACTAGACGAGAACAGAACCAATCAGAGTCCAGATCCGGCCGCTGTTTGAACAAGCTACCGCTAACAGTTTATGTCTAAAAGCAGAAAATGTCCACGGCTGGGAGGAAAAGTCTGTTCTTGGTGAGAACACATCCGGGGTGTCCCCTGGTTATAAAAGTGTTACCGTAGCAGCGAGCGATGGGGGGTGGCTTGCTGGAGCCAATCCGAACACAGCGGCGCATCTGGTTGTTAAGTCATTTTCGAGCTGTTGCTACGCCGATGACATCAGCGTTCGGTGTTCTAGCCGTGGTTTTGTGCGGACTCGGACGGCCCAGCTTGGTAAATTAGTGCAGGTAAAACTCTAATAAATACACCTGAAAACAGGTCTTACCTTTAGTTTAACTCCTCCCATTATTAGAGTAACACCTGTTAATGTTTTGATGGTATGATGTCATTTCCTGTCATGTTTACTAACATTACTGCACTTTATACACATTTGTTTACTTTATGAAAACTGAGACACACAACTGCAAACGGTCGGTGTTCATTTTGGTATTTTCCATTAATTATTGTTATTAGAACAAATAGAAATGTAGTTTTATTGATCCAAAGTGTGAATTTTACACATTTCTTTAGTTTCCAGTAGGTGGAGTTAACGTTTCCTTTACAGACGTTAAAAATGACTGCATCAGAAGAAATATAGTTTATTTTAGTCAAAAGACTAAAGTTAAATAAAAATGTGTGCCTCCACACAAAAAGATGCCTGTTAGGTGAACTGGAGACAATGATCTCTAGGTGTGAGTGATTGTAGATGAGTTGTAGAAGATGAGTGAGTAAACTAGGGGTAGGTGAGATGGCAAAGATATTATAGAAATATTTTTTACTGTGAAAACAGTGTTTGCACAAGTAAACATATTTTTAGCGTTACTTGCTTATTTTTTTCTGAATACAGACTGAGGGCCGGCATATATTTGCTTTTAATTACACAAACCCCTGTTTACATGGCTGCCTCATGTAATTTGCATCTGTTTGAAGCATCATTTGTGCACATCCTCTGAAATACGCATTTGGAAGCAGCATTCGCAAGCTGCAATATATGAGCAGCCAGTAGGGGGAGTTGGAAAAACGAGCGAGACACACTGGCCATGGTCTCTGGTTTAGAGGTCTTACATACCATCAACGATATCACGGCTGTCTTTTTCTCTGTTGTGATCTCAAAATGAACCAGCTGCTGATCTCTTCTATTGTTGCCATGTTTGTTTTGTTTGTACCTTACAAATCTAGCTCTCTATTGGTCTAAGTTCTGTAGTGTGCCCCCTAGTGGAATCCTCCAGTACTACGTGCAGTGCAGCAGCAAGTGTTTGAAAAACCACTGCCTGCATTAACGCAAGGTTAAAAACCTGGTATATTCCAGCCCTAAAGCAACCAGGCTCAGAGTGTGTCACATAAAACATGTCTTCCTGTTTTTTTCCTTTAAAGTGGTGGTTCACTGAAAAAGCATGGGTCACTCTGAGTGTTTCCTGCAGGCTGAACATGAAAATAGTCTCCTCCACCTATCTCCTGTATTAGCGTCTGATAGAAAATAGACTCTAGCAGTAGCGGTTTTAGGCACGGGCAGACCGGGCGGCTGCCCGGGGCGGCATTTTTTCATGACAGAGAGGGGGCGCACAATCGCTAAGTAAAAAAAAAAAAAGAAGAAAAAAACCTGCGCGCCGCAGCATGGTTTTCTATCACCTGTCATATCTGTGTCTGGACTGGAACCAGCACGTTGGCGCCCCCTGCAGCTGCAGGCGCTCCTGCTGACAGAGGGTTCAGGCGAGCGCCGCCGTGTGTGAAGAAGAGAATAGAGAGGGGCGCGGGGGATTTCACCTCTGGGTCTCTCCCAAATGAAACGGACGGGGGGTGGGGGGGTCTGAATCAACTGTATAAGATGGCTAAAGTCAATCACACCTTGATGTTCTTCCTTATAACGCACATTTAATTCATAATATCATAAATACAGGATTATAATTCCTTCACGTTGTTCTGAATTGTGTGAAATGGCCAAAAAAAAGAGGAAAAACAAAAGGATTTTGTGGTCACCCACCAAGGTCAACTGGTTTAGTCTTGACTCCTGGTTGGTGATTGGAAACCTGTTTATTGAGTCCAGTGCCAAACGAGATGGACAGAAAAAGGCCTGAACCATCAGGTGCCCAATTCAGGACTAACGGGCTAAAGATAAAGGTAGGTAGTACGTTCTCATGCTAGGATGCACGTTTTCCATTTGTTTAAAACCGGTTAACCGGGGATTTTAACGGTTAAATTCGGTCAACTAATTGCTAACAGAGCTAATGGGGCTGAAAGTTTGAAACGAATGGTTGGAATAAATTCCTTGAATCCTTTTTTAATGATTCAAGCGCGCCGCGAGGACTCGTTAAATACGCACTGCAGCCTGCCTCCTGAACAACAACAAAAACACGTTGGTCATGATTCATGTTCACATAGCCTAATAATGAATAAACTCTACAAGCAGAAAAAAGTCCCCAGTCCTCACTAACTATCCTGTTATTAGCATTTCCAGCACTACTGAACATGTTAATGAAATACATTACTGATCTACTGGTCATAGTGTAACTGGATATATTTAGATGTGTTATTTTGACTAGGATGATGAGTGATATTAATACCACCTTAAATGTTACTGAAATATAGGTGAATATTGTTCTATAAAATATCAATTAACTATAAATATCAAATGGGAAAGAGGGAAGTAGACAACACCCATTGATTTAATACATATTATTTAGGCTTTTATAAGAAGAGTCTGACATCACAGCTTCATCATTTAGTTGTTTTATTGCACATCTTTAGCAGCAGACCACAGCCTTGTTTGGACAGGTTTGTCACAAGTGTGGCTCCTTCATTGCATTTGATTTATGTACATAATGTATATTGCTTTAAATTCTGATGGTAATTAATGTAAAAATTTGCAATTTAGAAAAATTAATGTTCAGTATTCGTTCTAATAAAACATGCTTGTTTGTATAAAAGAATACAGTTGTGTTACTGTTTGCATGTGTGTGTGTGTGTGGGGGGGGGGCGCCCTAGGGATGTCTCGCCCGGGGAGAAATTCCATGTAGAACCGCCACTGGACTCTAGGTGAAACTCTAGGATTAGAAAAGCCTGACAGATCTACGTCACAGTCACTTAACATTCATGGACTCACCCATCTTGACTCACGACGGGGAAGGCTGTTGTTGGTTTAGCGTCCAGGAAACAGCAGAGAACGTCTGGGCTAGCAGATCTTTTAGCTATCAGGCTCCTCTCCTGTGGAACCAGCTCCCAGCGTTAGTGCGTGAGGCAGACACCTTGTCTACTTTTAAGACTAGGCTCAAAACCTTTCTATGTGATAGGGCTTATGGTTAAATTCTGATGTTAGCCCAGGTTTAGACGAGTGGGGAGCAGAGGGAGGTGGAGTGTACAGAGGGGACTACAGTCGTTAAAGACTTCTCCCTGGCCCTGCCTCCCACATGCCTCCATCTGAAAGGCTAGGTTATCCTGAGTTATCTCTGTAGTTATGCTGCTATAGGCTTAGACTGCTGGAGGACATACTGACCACTTTCCACACTCTGCTACTCTCTTCTACCACCACTCTATAATTGCATTATTTCCTGTTATTTCAGCTGTTAACTTTATTTTCTCTCTAAGTGTTTTTCTCCCCAGAAGAAGCTACACTGGCGTTCTGCTGAGCTGTGGTGGCCTCATGGAGGGGGCCATCGGCTGGCACACTGCTGCCAACCACCTAACATTCTCCACTGGTTTGCCTCCGTACTGACTGGGTGGGGTGGGGTGGGGGGGTTGAACGCGGACTGGTTCGCCTCCGTACATGGGTGGGGGTGTGGGGGGGGGGGGGTAGGTTTGCTACGTCACAAACCCAGTCAGTTTTAGAAGAAGAAGATGAAGAAAGGATCTTTTTTATAGCGCCTCTGAAGATAAAAATCACGAGGCGCTTCACAAAAATAAAAAGTAAAATAAAAATTTAAAAATCATTAAAAATATCAAAAAAGGGAAAAGTAAAAATTGTGATTAAAAAAAGGATGTGAAAAAAGACAAAAGGAACATGAATTAAGGAAAGGCTAATCAGTGGATCATGGGAAAGGCAGAAATGGTAGAAACAGCAGCATGAAGAGAGGGTAGTGATGGAGAATCAGCAGCAGGTCCCACCAGAGCCACCTGAACAGGTGAGTTTCTAAAGGAGACCACTGAGTCCACTGATCTCAGGCTCAGGGGGAGAGAGCTCCAGAGTCTGGGGGCCACAGCAGCAAATGATCTGTCACCTTTGGTCTTTAGCCTGGTGCTGCACAACCAATAGGCTTTGATCACTGGACCTCAGGGACCTGCTGGGGGTGTAGGGACTGAGAAGATCACCAATGTATGATGGTGCTTGTCCATGTAAGGCCCTAAAAACCAGAACCAGGATCTGGAAATGAACCCTGAAGTTAACCGGCAGCCAGTGAAGCTGGAAGAGGAGCGGGGTGACGTGGGTGTGTTTGGAGGACTTGGTCAGCAGCCTAGCACAGGCATTCTGGACCACCTGTAGACGCTTCAGGGAGGTTCTGCTCACACAAGAGAAAAGCCAGTTGCAGTAGTCTAAGCGTGAGGAGATGAAGGTGTGGAGAACAATCTCCAGTTCAGAGCGGGACAGAATGGGACTCAGCTTAGCAATGTTCCTGAGATGGAAGAAGGAAGAGCCAACAAGAGAACTGACATGAGAACCCAGGGTGAGAGCTGGGTCAAAGGTCACACCAAGATTCCTGACAGAGGGTTTGGTGTGAGAAGCAAGCTGACCAAGAGAGTCTCTGACTTTGGGAACCAGCTTGTCTGGGGCACAGATGAGGATCTCAGTCTGGTCTTCATTCAGCTGTAGAAAGTTCCCAGCCATCCAGGTTTTAATAGAGTCTAAGCAGCTGTGCAACAGCTGCAGCTTAGACATCTCATGGGGCTTAAAGGAGATTTACAGTTGGATGTCATCTGGGTAAAGATGGTAGGAGATTCCTTTAAAAGAGCTTAGGATGTGCTGGAGAGGGAGCAGATAGAGAAGGAACAGTAGAGGGCCCAGCACAGAACCTTGTGGGACACCATGGGTGAGGGAGGTGATGGAGGACCAAAAGTTGGAGATGACCACAGAGAAGGAACGCTCTGATAGATAAGAGAACCACTCCAGAGCAGTTTTAGGCAGAATTTATTTAATCTGTTACTGATTCACAGAGATTTGAATGCAGAAATACTCAGAAATGAAATTTTGAGCTGAGTTTCCTATAGATATGTCCTGTAGCATAAGAAAAATGCCTCAAGAACATGTTAAAAACTGAAAAAACATGATTTTCATTGGAATGGTTCTTTAACATAGAATGTGCTACTACTAGTTCACCTGTTGAATTAATTATAGATTCACTCAGATAAAGACAATAAAGTTTCTCTTACTAAATACGAAATCACAATGCAGCCATAGAAACACATGGACAAAACCCACAATAGTTACAGAAATAACTTGAATCTGACAAAAGAAATAATAAATAAAAATTCTATGAAATGTAACCAATGAAAGTCAGATGTTGCTTTTCAACCATGCTTCAACTGAATTATTTAAAAATATAAACTCATGGAACAAGCCTGGACAAAAATGATGGTAGAAAAGACTGAAATAATGTGACCAAAGGGACGTGTTGATTGAAGGTGTGTCCACTAAATCGCATCACAGGTGTCTACAATCTTGTAATCGGTCAGTGGGCCTACATACTAGCCTAGTGAACTAGACCAAATTCTTGCTTTGCAGAGTTTGGTCTAGGCACGCTTCATAGGAACCCTCGCAGCCCAAACCACTGCTGTGTCTATCCAATCACAACTCGCTATAGTTTTGGTTGGGCCAATCACAGCGCTCTATATCATGGGCCAATCACAGAGCAGGAGTAGCCGATGACGTCAGCGCTGTGGCCGCGAACCCAAGCAACATGGCGGCAGCGCCGGAGCCACGTTCTTTTGAAACGGCTTTGTCATCAACATTGGATTATTTAGACTCCAACGTGCGTAAGTCTGTCTGATATACTTAGCGGCTTCTTATTTTTATCAAACAAAGTAGTGCAATGTCCCAGTACACCTGATATTCACATGTTTTTATACAAAAACGACAGAAATCATTGATGTTAGACGCCATTGCTGCGTCCCGCTTTTCCGTCGCCGTGATTACGTCACGTTGTTCGTCACTCTGATTGGTCCTAGCGCTATCCAATTGCGTGCAGACATTTTGAAAGACAATCGTAGATCCCGCCTCACCACTGAGAACCGTCAATGGTTCGTGGCCAGACTATATATTCACATATATAGGATGGCTTGCCAGGCTACCTACATACAGGTCCTTCTAAAAAAATGAGCATATTATGATAAAGTTCATTATTTTCTGTAATGTACTGATAAACATTAGACTTTCATATATTTTAGATTCATCACACACAACTGAAGTAGTTCAAGCCGTTTATTGGTTTTAATATTGATGATTTTGGCATACAGCTCATGAAAACCCAAAATTCCTATCTCAAAAAATGAGCATATCATGAAAAGGTTCTCTAAACGAGCTATTAACCTAATCATCTGAATCAACTAATTAACTCTAAACACCTGCAAACGATTCCTGAGGCTTTTAAAAACTCCCAGCCTGGTTCATTACTCAAAACCGCAATCATGGGTAAGACTGCTGACCTGACTGCTGTCCAGAAGGTCATCATTGACACCCTCAAGCAAGAGGGTAAGACACAGAAAGACATTTCTGAACCAATAGGCTGTTCCCAGAGTGCTGTATCAAGGCACCTCAGTGGGAAGTCTGCAGGAAGGAAAAAGTGTGGCAGAAAACGCTGCACAACGAGAAGAGGTGACCGGACCCTGAGGAAGATTGTGGAGAAGGACCGATTCCAGACCTTGGGGGACCTGCGGAAGCAGTGGACTGAGTCCGGAGTGAAAACATCCAGAGCCACTGTGTACAGGCGTGTGCAGGAAATGGGCTACAGGTGCCGCATTCCCCAGGTCAAGCCACTTTTGAACCAGAAACAGCAGCAGAAGCGCCTGACCTGGGCTACAGTGAAGCAGCACTGGCCTGTTGCTCAGTGGTCCAAAGTACTTTTTTTGGATGAAAGCAAATTTTGCATGTCATTCAGAAATCAAGGTGCCAGAGTCTGGAGGAAGACTGGGCAGAGGGAAATGCCAAAATGCCTGAAGTCCAGTGTCAAGTACCCACAGTCAGTGATGGTCTGGGGTGCCATGTCAGCTGCTGGTGTTGGTCCACTGTGTTTTATCAAGGGCAGGCTCAATGCAGCTAGCTATCAGGAGATTTTGGAGCACTTCATGCTTCCATCTGCTGAAAAGCTTTATGGAGATGAAGATTTCATTTTTCAGCACGACCTGGCACCTGCTCACAGTGCCAAAACCACTGGTAAATGGTTTACTGACCATGGTATTACTGTGCTCAATTGGCCTGCCAACTCTCCTGACCTGAACCCCATAGAGAATCTGTGGGATATTGTGAAGAGAAAGTTGAGAGACGCAAGACCCAACACTCTGGATGAGCTTAAGGCCACTATCGAAGCATCCTGGGCCTCCATAACACCTCAGCAGTGCCACAGGCTGATTGCCTCCATGCCACGCCGCATTGAAGCAGTCATTTCTGCAAAAGGATTCCCGACCAAGTATTGAGTGCATAACTGAACATAATTATTTGAAGGTTGACCTTTTTTGTATTAAAAACACTTTTCTTTTATTGGTCGGTTGGAATATGCTAATTTTTTGAGATAGGAATGTTGGGTTTTCATGAGCTGTATGCCAAAATCATCAATATTAAAACCAATAAACGGCTTGAACTACTTCAGTTGTGTGTAATGAATCTAAAATATATGAAAGTCTAATGTTTATCAGTACATTACAGAAAATAATGAACTTTATCACATTATGCTAATTTTTTGAGAAGGATCTGTATAGGGCTCCAGGTAGTCACTGTGTTGTCTGGTGACATGGTGTGTACCACACTCAACATGAACCAGAGGAAGTGAAGGAAAGAGTTGTCTCAGGAGATTAGAAAGAAGATTATAGACAAGCATGTTAAAGGTAAAGGCTATGAGACCATGTCCAAGCAGCTAGATGTTCCTGTGACTACAGCTGCACAGGTTATTCAGAACTTTCAGATCCATGGGACTGTAGCCAACCTCCCTGGACGTGGCTGCAGGAGGAAATCTGATGACAAATCAAAGAGACGGATAATCTGAATGGTAACAAAAGAGCCCAGAAAAACTTCTAAAGAGATCCAAGGTGAACTTCAAGCTCAAGGAACATCAGTGTCAGATCACACCATCTATCGTTGTTTGAGCCAAAGTGGACTACATGGGGGACGACCAAGGAGGACGCCATTGTTGAAAACAAATTCTAAAAAAGCCAGACTGGAATACGCCAAACTACATGTTGACAAGCCACAACGTCTGGGAGAAGGTCCTATGGACAGATGAGACAAACATGGAACTTTTTACCATCAGCTCTATGTTCACAGATGGAAACATGAAGCACATCAAGAAAACAACACTGTCCCTACTGGGAAACATGGAGGAGGCTCTGTTATGTTCTGGGGCTGCTTTGATGCATCTAGCCCAGGGTGTCTTGAATCTGTGCAGGGTTCAATAAAATCTCAAGACATCTACAGTTGCAGCTAAACACTCATCCTTTAGAGGGCGCTGCCTCAAAAACAGTAGTGTGAGCCTGCGGTCTCTGGGTCTGCAGCCACATACTATCACAGACATCACACACGTAGACACATAGACATAATTGATAGACCCCCTATTGGCTGCTTGGGCGCAGGAAATGCGGCCGCCATCTTAGATCGGTTGGGCTTCCGGCAGACACGAACCATAACAATAGTAGTAAACATGATGCCTGAGCTCTGTGCGGTTTATTCTTGCTCTAATCGGCGGACTATTGAGACCATGGCCCTGGGGATAACTTTCACAAGTAAGTTCGAGCATTTTTGTTGTTTGTATTTTGTAAATATAACTTTGTTGTACTATATTTGTGTCCACCAGCAACACCTCCTTGTTAGCTAACGTTAGCTACATGTTTACTGCTGGTGCTCCCCTGACAATGAAGGCTAAATGAGACTATTAATCATTTATTCCAAAACACTGACTTAGGTTACAGCTGACACAAGAATGCTGCTGTAGAAATCAAACAAATCTTCCTGGTATCAGATATAGCTCATGTCTCAGACCCTCCCCTCTTAAGCCTCTTTTATAAAACAATGCCGCCAATTTGCCGCAACGTCGATGCGGCATCTGGGAGCCTAAGGTCGTTTATAAGAGCTCAGACCGTGGCGGTAATGTTGCGCAATCATGTCAGTTTTATAAAAGATTACGTGATGGCCGCATAAAGGAGGTATGGGGGCATCGCTCCAGTTTATCATCTCAGCTGGTTCTGTTTACAAAAACTAAACTTATGATCGTGTTTACTTTCATTTTCAACAGTTCCCGGCCGGAGCTCGGCATTAATTCATCGCGTGGTCATGACACCTCCCTCTTTTGCGCCAAGGCTTAATGTGCGTTTATAAGACCGGCTAAGCCGCAATATTACTACCAAGCGTGGCGGCACGAATGCCGCAAAATTCCCACTACGTGATGCCGCCATGGAGCGTTCATAAGAAACACGTTGCGGTAATATTACGCTGATTTGCCGGCATGGTGTGTCTTATAAAAGAGGCTTANACCCTCCCCTCTGACTGGAGAATAGTTAGCTAACATGCTGAAGAGTTTTGCTGTGCAGAACTTTTTTCTGGTTTTACCCTTTGAGGAGTTTTAGTTCATTATCAATAGAAATGCAGTTTTTATGTTAAAGAAAGGTTCTAAGAAATCTTAAAGAAGAAGTAAACAGAATAGTAGAAATAACACAAGAGGAATTAAGAAAATAGCATTGACCTCCTTTGTACAATATTGGTAGACTCTAATCTGCAAATTGCATGTTTTTGTTTTCTAGGTTTTCCCACAAAAGATGTGAGGAAGAAGTGTGAGGCTTCCTGCAGCTGATTTATTATGATTAGAACTGGGCTGTGTCAGATGGAGTTTGTTTCATCTTCAGCTTCCTGGTTCTCCTTCAAACAGTAAGTGTATCATAAGGCCATCAGCATTCATAAATGTACATATCCTTTTATCAATCACAAGGCAGAGTGTAATACTTATCCCCCTACATACCTTGTCTTGATGTTATTTGTCAAAAATTAATTTATTTTAATAAACGTCCTAGAATCATGTCTAGGTGCCCCAGAGTTTTCACAGCACCAGAGGCCCCCTGATGTAAACTGAGAACCACAGGTGTGTACTATAAACAGTATATTATTGTTAAACATTATGCTTGTTTGTTTTAACCAGAAAAGTGCAGAACTACATCCAGAAGAGCCAAAGAGATCCTGTCTGTGACCTCCCAGAGACTAACCTCAGCCTGATGATGTGAGTATTTAAACATCATAACACTAACCCTAACCTAAACCAAAAGCATATTCACACCATACCTCTAAAACCACGTTTTAGGGTATTTTGTCATTGTGATGCCCAGCCAAATGTCCCCACAATGTGGAAATATCCACATGCTACACGCTTAAAATCTGTTCACTTCAGCATATAAAAACAAGTACCTCAACTCTATGTTTGCCCCTCCCACTCCACACACAATACAAAGCAAATCTTAATGTTGTCCAATTTTTGAAAATTACTGATGCAAATATATTAAATATGTTTCTATTCCTTTACAGGAGGCTGTGATTGGTGGATGATGAGGCTGGGCTGGGCCAGAAAAACCAAACTAAACACAGATGTGTAGCTGTCATGCTGGATGCCACGGCCGTCAGACTTGATCTCATTGGTTAAGTCTGTGGTTCTGAAGAGAAGGCAGCACCACGTGGCCAAACTCACCTCTCTTGAACTGCAGAAGGGGAGCTCCAGATAAAAGTTCTACAAAGCAGTCCTCTTCCAGGGGTTTTAGCTCATGTAAAGCTTTCAATTCCTATTTTAAAACATTCTCAACACAAGTAACAGATAAATTAAGACAAAACAAATAAAACTAACTCCTTTAAACAGTTAGTTCTTTTTTCTCTCTCTCTTTCTCCCCGTGTGCTGTTTGGCTGTAATCAGAATTGATGTCTGAGTATTGAAAACAAGCCTCACAGTTTTATTCTCACAGATGGAGCGTTATAGGTTCAGCTACACACAAAAATACAACAGAACCAGAATATCACTAAGCAGTCAGTTCTGACAGATGGTTTGTTGAGCTCTTGTCATTCAGACTTTGTTTTAGTTGTTGTCTCTCTCACCCTCTCTTTGAGTTATATTGGTACTATATGTATATGAAACACTCATTTATTTAAATTGTTATCTATAAAAATTATATTGTATATATTAATTGTTTATTAAAATGGCTGAGTAGTACTTTCTGCTTCTCTATCATATATCAAGTGTGTTTTTTATAAATACCTACCACAGAGCTCACACCTGATATATAGTCCTTTTTGAATTATTTTGATTCTGATTGTTTGACTGTGATTTTTATGTGTTTGATCCTTTTTTCTATAGGTTTTGTCACTAGGCAGTGGATAAGAATCCCATATGTACCCACAGCAAACCCATTATGATTAAAAACACTCAAACATGTGTCCTGTATCAGAGCTACATGTGTGAAGTTTACAGAGAAAAAAACCGCATCAAAATCGGTTCAGTATTCAAGGAGTTATGGTTGATTTAACATGCTGACACCTCAGTGTCTCTGCAAAAAGGGAGGGGGGGGCGCGACCGATCCAAGATGGCGGCGCCACCGCTCGTCAGCGCCCATAGGCAATAGCGGTCGCGAGGGGTCTATCAATGTCTATGCGTAGACACCCTCTATGGACTGCTGCTGCCTATTGGAGCTGGCTAGTGGCAGGCCGACATCTTGGATGGTCTCCATTTTCCCCCAGTGCATTTATTTCTACTGAGGAAGGTGCTTACCCAACTAAAAAACACATTTTATTATGCTTCTTTACAAAATCAGACATGTGGTATGGCATGATAACGAAAACATAAACATAATAACCATCCATCCATCCATTTTCTCCCGCTTATCCGGAGTCGGGTCGCGGGGGCAGCAGCCCAAGGAGGGAAGCCCAGACCTCCGTCTCCCCAGCCACTTGGGCCAGCTCCTCCGGGGGAATCCCAAGGCGTTCCCAGGCCAGCCGAGAGACATAATCTCTCCAGCGTGTCCTGGGTCTTCCTTTGGGTCTCCTCCCGGTTGGACGTGCCCGGAAAACCTCACCAGGGAGGCGTCCAGGAGGCATCCTAATCAGATGCCCGAGCCACCTCAACTGGCTCCTCTCGATGTGGAGGAGCAGCGGGTCTACTCCGAGCCCCTCCCGGATGACCGAGCTCCTCACCCTATCTCTAAGGGAGAGTCCAGCCACCCTGCGAAGAAAACTCATTTCGGCCGCTTGTATCCGCGATCTCGTTCTTTCGGTCACTACCCAAAGCTCGTGACCATAGGTGAGGGTAGGAACGTAGATCGACCGGTAAATTGAGAGCTTCGCCTTTCGACTCAGCTCTCTCTTCACCACGACAGACCGGTACAACGCCCCCATCACTGCAGATGCAGCACCAATCCGCCTGTCGATCTCACGCTCCACCCTTCCCTCACTCGTGAACAAGACCCCGAGATACTTAAACTCCTCCACTTGGGGCAGGACCTCGTCCCTGACCTGGAGAAGGCATTCTACCCTTTTCCGACTCAAGACCATGGTCTCGGATTTAGAGGAGCTGATTCTCATCCCAGCTGCTTCACACCCGGCTGCGAACTGCTCCAGCGAAAGCCGGAGATCACGTTCTGACGAAGCCAACAGGACCACATCATCTGCAAAAAGCAGAGACCTGATCCTTAGGCCACCAAAACGGATCCCCTCACCACCTTGGCTGCACCTAGAAATTCTGTCCATAAAAGTTATGAACAGAATCGGTGACAAAGGGCAGCCTTGGCGGAGTCCAACTCTCACCGGAAACGAGCCCGACTTACTGCCGGCAATGCGGACCAAGCTCTGACACNAAAAAAGTTTCCTATATAAGGGACCCAGCAGATTGCATCAAGACACTGACTAGTGTCATTGTGTTGGTACAATCCTCATACTAAGCAAGCATTTAGCGACAGTGGGAAGGAAAACTCCCTTTTAACAGGAAGAAACCTCCAGAGGATCCTGGCTCAGTATGAGCAGCCATCCGCTACGGCTCACTGGGGATTGAGAAGACAGAGCAGGCACAGGCACACCCCACACCCACACCCACACACACACACACACACACACACACACACACCACATATATCAAGTAGCGTTTCTATGGCTACACTGTGATTTCTTAGTAGAAGTTCTATTTAGTAAGAGTAAGAGAAACTTTATTGTCTTTATCTGAGTGAATCTATAATTAATTCAATAGGTGAACTAATAGTAGCACATTCTATGTTAAAGAAAGTAAGATGTAATATCAGGAGAGGGAGAATGTTAGGTGGTTGGCAGCAGTGTGCCAGCCGATGGCCCCCTCCATGAGGCCACCACATTTTGACACATATTGAGACCATGGCTCGAGGGATAACTTTCACAAGTAAGTTCAAGCATTTTTGTTGTTTGTATTTTGTAAATATAACTTTGTTGTACTATATTTGTGTCCACCAGCAGCACCTCCTTGTTAGCTAACGTTAGCTACATGTTTACTGCTGGTGCTCCCCTGACAATGAAGGCTAAATGAGACTATTAATCATTTATTCCAAAACACTGACTTAGGTTACAGCTGACACAAGAATGCTGCTGTAGAAATCAAACAAATCTTCCTGGTATCAGATATAGCTCATGTCTCAGACCCTCCCCTCTGACTGGAGAATAGTTAGCTAACATGCTGAAGAGTTTTGCTGTGCAGAACTTTTTTCTGGTTTTACCCTTTGAGGAGTTTTAGTTCATTATCAATAGAAATGCAGTTTTTATGTTAAAGAAAGGTTCTAAGAAATCTTAAAGAAGAAGTAAACAGAATAGTAGAAATAACACAAGAGGAATTAAGAAAATAGCATTGACCTCCTTTGTACAATATTGGTAGACTCTAATCTGCAAATTGCATGTTTTTGTTTTCTAGGTTTTCCCACAAAAGATGTGAGGAAGAAGTGTGAGGCTTCCTGCAGCTGATTTATTATGATTAGAACTGGGCTGTGTCAGATGGAGTTTGTTTCATCTTCAGCTTCCTGGTTCTCCTTCAAACAGTAAGTGTATCATAAGGCCATCAGCATTCATAAATGTACATATCCTTTTATCAATCACAAGGCAGAGTGTAATACTTATCCCCCTACATACCTTGTCTTGATGTTATTTGTCAAAAATTAATTTATTTTAATAAACGTCCTAGAATCATGTCTAGGTGCCCCAGAGTTTTCACAGCACCAGAGGCCCCCTGATGTAAACTGAGAACCACAGGTGTGTACTATAAACAGTATATTATTGTTAAACATTATGCTTGTTTGTTTTAACCAGAAAAGTGCAGAACTACATCCAGAAGAGCCAAAGAGATCCTGTCTGTGACCTCCCAGAGACTAACCTCAGCCTGATGATGTGAGTATTTAAACATCATAACACTAACCCTAACCTAAACCAAAAGCATATTCACACCATACCTCTAAAACCACGTTTTAGGGTATTTTGTCATTGTGATGCCCAGCCAAATGTCCCCACAATGTGGAAATATCCACATGCTACACGCTTAAAATCTGTTCACTTCAGCATATAAAAACAAGTACCTCAACTCTATGTTTGCCCCTCCCACTCCACACACAATACAAAGCAAATCTTAATGTTGTCCAATTTTTGAAAATTACTGATGCAAATATATTAAATATGTTTCTATTCCTTTACAGGAGGCTGTGATTGGTGGATGATGAGGCTGGGCTGGGCCAGAAAAACCAAACTAAACACAGATGTGTAGCTGTCATGCTGGATGCCACGGCCGTCAGACTTGATCTCATTGGTTAAGTCTGTGGTTCTGAAGAGAAGGCAGCACCACGTGGCCAAACTCACCTCTCTTGAACTGCAGAAGGGGAGCTCCAGATAAAAGTTCTACAAAGCAGTCCTCTTCCAGGGGTTTTAGCTCATGTAAAGCTTTCAATTCCTATTTTAAAACATTCTCAACACAAGTAACAGATAAATTAAGACAAAACAAATAAAACTAACTCCTTTAAACAGTTAGTTCTTTTTTCTCTCTCTCTTTCTCCCCGTGTGCTNCATCACTGCAGATGCAGCACCAATCCGCCTGTCGATCTCACGCTCCACCCTTCCCTCACTCGTGAACAAGACCCCGAGATACTTAAACTCCTCCACTTGGGGCAGGACCTCGTCCCTGACCTGGAGAAGGCATTCTACCCTTTTCCGACTCAAGACCATGGTCTCGGATTTAGAGGAGCTGATTCTCATCCCAGCTGCTTCACACCCGGCTGCGAACTGCTCCAGCGAAAGCCGGAGATCACGTTCTGACGAAGCCAACAGGACCACATCATCTGCAAAAAGCAGAGACCTGATCCTTAGGCCACCAAAACGGATCCCCTCACCACCTTGGCTGCACCTAGAAATTCTGTCCATAAAAGTTATGAACAGAATCGGTGACAAAGGGCAGCCTTGGCGGAGTCCAACTCTCACCGGAAACGAGCCCGACTTACTGCCGGCAATGCGGACCAAGCTCTGACACTGGTCGTACAGGGACCTAACAGCCCGTATCAAGGGGCCTGGTACCCCATACTCCCAGAGTACCCCCCACAGGGCCCCCCGAGGGACGCGGTCGAACGCCTTCTCCAAATCCACAAAACACATGTAGATTGGTTGGGCGAACTCCCACGCACCCTCCAGGACCCCCCCAAGGGTATAGAGCTGGTCCAGTGTTCCACGGCCAGGACGAAAACCACATTGCTCCTCCTGAATCCGAGGTTCGACTATCCGACGGACCCTCCTCTCCAGAACCCCTGAATAGACCTTACCAGGGAGGCTCAGGAGTGTGATCCCCCTGTAGTTGGAACACACCCTGCGGTCCCCCTTTTTAAATAGGGGGACCACCACCCCGGTCTGCCAATCCAGTGGAACTGCCCCCGATGTCCACGCGATATTGCAGAGCCGCGTCAACCAACACAGCCCCACAGCATCCAGAGCCTTAAGGAAATCCGGGCGGATCTCATCCACCCCCGGAGCCTTGCCACCGAGGAGTTTTTTGACCACCTCAGTGACCTCAGCTCCAGAGATTGGAGAGCCCAACCCAAAATCCCCAGACTCTGCTTCCATCCTGGAAGACGTGCCGGTGGGATTGAGGAGGTCTTCGAAGTACTCGGCCCACCGATTCACAACGTCCCGAGTCGAGGTCAGCAGCACACCCTCCCCACTGTAAACAGTGTTGGTAGTGCACTGCTTTCCCCTCCTGAGACGCCGGATGGTGGACCAGAATCTCCTCGAAGCCGTACGGAAGTCTTGTTCCATGGTCTCACCGAACTCCTCCCACGCCCGGGTTTTTGCCTCTGCGACCACCCGAGCCGCATTCCGCTTGGACTGCCGGTACCTATCAGCTGCCTCCGGAGTCCCACAGGCCAAAAAGACCTGATAGGACTCTTTCTTCAGCTTGACAGCATCCCTAACCGCCGGTGTCCACCAGCGGGTTCGGGGATTGCCGCCACGACAGGCACCGGCCACCCTGCGGCCACAGCTACAGTCAGCCGCCTCGACAATGGAGTCACGGAACATGGTCCATTCGGACTCAATGTCCCCCGCCTCCCCCGGGACGTGTTCGAAGTTCTGTCGGAGGTGGGAATTGAAGCTCCTTCTGACGGGAGACTCTGCCAGACGTTCCCAGCAGACCCTCACAACACGTTTGGGTCTGCCAGGTCTGACCGGCATCCTCCCCCACCATCGAAGCCAACTCACCACCAGGTAGTGGTCAGTTAACATAATAACATAAATTAAAATATAAAATCCCAACAGGTAGGCTGGAAAAGTCAATATTAATCCCACATGATCTGTTTCAATAGTGTGCCGGCTGTTGCAACCGTAGCCTGCACAAAACATGGACATAGCTGTTGACTCCAGTTGGGTTTGGAGAGTGAGGGACCCATCCAAAATGGCGGCAATGCTCTTACGCTCTCCAGCGCCCAATGGGGCGTCTGTGTATTCGTGTCTATTGGTGCATTCGATTTGTCCTCGGAATTCGGAAATCCCGACTTCCGAGTAGGAAAAATCAAATAAAACGCCCCGCAAAGTCGGAACTCCCAGTCGGAAACTCGGACGTTTTTCAGAACTCCGACCTCGAAATCCAAGATGGCAGCGCCCTCGAAAACTGCTGTTTAGGTAGCTCTCAACGAACACATACGACTAATAAACAACACTTTTAGTTTGTTCAAATTAGAGATGCAAGCGCTACATGTAACTTTTATTTCAAACACACTCTTATATGTGTGTCTTGTAAAATAAACAGACAAATCAAACGCACCAACAGTCAATCATTTGTGTTTGTTTTTTACCTATTTGACCTGATAAAAAAGTAAAAAATAAAATAAAATAAATAAAAAAAAGTTAAACTGAATAATTGGAATTCCAACTTCTCCGACTACGGAAACCAGAATGCTGTTAACTCGGGTGTGACGTCATTCCTAGTTCCGAGTTCCGACTTCCGAAGTAAATCGAACGCACCATATGTATACTATTATGGTGCGTTCGATTTGTCCTCGGAACTCGGAAATTCCGACTTCCGAGTAGGAAAAATCAAATAAAACGCCCCGCAAAGTCGGAACTCCCAGTCGGGAACTCGGACGTTTTTCAGAACTCCGACCTCGAAATCCAAGATGGCAGCGCCCTCAAAAACTGCTGTTTAGGTTGCTCCCAACGAACACATACGACTAATAAACAAAACTTTTAGTTTGTTCAAATTAGAGATGCAAGCGCTACATGTAACTTTTATTTCTAACACACTCTTATATGTGTGTCTTGTAAAATAAACAGACAAATCGAACGCACCAACAGTCCATCATTCGTGTTTGTTTTTACCTATTTGACCTGATAAAAAAGTAAAAAATAAAATAAAATAAAAATAAAAAAGTTAAACTGAATAATTGGAATTCCAACTTCTCCGACTACGGAAACCAGAACGCTGATAACTCGGGTGTGACGTCATTCCTAGTTCCGAGTTCCGACTTCCGAGGTAAATCGAACGCACCATTAGCTCTGATGTGGCTCCCCCTCCCCCAGTACAACTTACAACGCATTCATTCCTACTAAAGACCACAGCACAGTATTGAAAATATGAGTAAACTACCACTTTAATGTCTAAACATATAAAAACACAATCAGCTAAATAAAAGCAGCATTAGTGCAAAAAGAAGAGAAATTTAACAGAATCAAGTATCAACACAAAAAATAACAAAGCATCAGTTAGTAGAAATTCATTTCTGAGGCTTAACTGATGCTAGGTCTGTGTTTGCTAGCTAGCCGTAGCATCTCTCCAGGTCTCTCACCAAAGAGCTTTGTTCCTCCTCCATGTCCTCCCCTCTGCTTCACTCGGTGTTCTTCAAAGCTTTGGTCAAACTCAGTTGGATCCAAACTCGTAGCCAGAAAACAGCTGATAGACGTCAGTGATGATAAATGTTCCAGAGAAACAACTAAAATATGCAGGATGGCAGCCCTCGAGCGCCACAGCTGCCCACCCTGAATAAAGTATAAAAAATAAATAATCACACATTTTCAATAGTCAAATCTTGGTGTGGATGCTAAAGATTTGAGAAGACTGTTAAAGTTCTGCTGTATTTAGTGGTTTTGATCTCTCCCAGTGAGTCCAACAACATCTCTGATGCTAGTTTTCAAAATAAAAACTGTTACATCCCAGCAGTCCAGGGCCACAAGTTTTACTACAGGCTTTTTTTTTCTTTTGTCAAAACAAAATGAATATGATTGGGTCTCATCCCTGTAAAAACCTCGTGTGAACAAGAGAGCTGTGAGATCCCCCTGGAAAACTACAATTACTACACAGACTCTTTAATACACACCGGCAAAGTCCGAATGGGAGCCGGAGGAAAGGCAGCAGAAGGTCCTTTCTGCTGCCTGTCTTCAGCGCTGGTTCTGATTCTCCTCAGCTGGGAGCGTCAGGGCGGAGCCAGGTAGAGCAGGAGGAGACAGGTGCTGCACAGTTGATCCTCTTTGCACACGAGGGGATGAAAGCAGAGGAGGGGAAGAGAAGCACGCACACAAGAAACACAAAAACACAGAATTTAAACGTCAACTTTAAATATTCTGTCTAAATCCCATGTGTGTGTGTGCGTGTATGCGTGTGTGTGTGTGAGTGTATGTGTGTGTGTGTGCATGCGTGTGTGTGAGTGTATGTGTGTGTGTGTGTGTGTGCATGCGTGTGTGTGAGTGTATGTGTGTGTGTGCATGCGTGTGTGTGAGTGTATGTGTGTGTGTGCATGTGTGTGTGCATGCGTGTGTGTGAGTGTATGTGTGCGTGTGTGTGTGCGTGCATGCGTGTGTGTGTGCATGCAGGCATGTGTGTGTGGGCATGTGTGCGTGTGTGTGCGTGCGTGTGTGTGCATGCGTGTATGTGTGTGCATGCATGCGTGTGTGTGCGTGTGTGTGAATGCGTGCATGTGTGTGTGAATGCATGCGTGTATGTGTGTGCATGCATGCGTGTGTGTGCGTGTGTGAGAATGCATGCATGTGTGTGTGAATGCATGCGTGTGTGTGCATGCGTGTATGTGTGTGCGTGCATGCGTGTGTGTGTGCGTGCATGCGTATGTGTGCATGTGTGTGAATGCGTGCATGTGTGTGTGAATGCATGCATGTGTGTGTGATTGTCATATCTTAGAAATAGAACTTGTTTTATTCAGTTGAACACATTTACCACCACTCCTACTCGTGTAGTATCTGGGATTCCTCAGGTTCTGTCCTCGGCCCTCTACTGTTCATAACTTATCTGCTTCCTTTGAGTTCAGTCTTTTGTACAATTTAATATCAATTCTGTTGTGTCGATTTCACCAATCTGGGGTCAAAAAATGTTGAGCCTTTCAGGAAATAAAGTACACAGCAGAATAAAACTTTCTCTTTGATTTGCAGTTTAAACCAGAACAAACATAGCCTGGCAAGCCATCCTATATATGTGTATATATAGTCTGGCCACGAACCATTGACGGCCCTCAGTCGTGAGGCGGGATCTACGGTTGTCTTTCAAAATGTCAGCACGCAATTGGATAGCGCTAGGACCAATCAGAGTAACGAACAACGTGACGTAATCACAGCGACGGAAAAGCGGGAGGCAGCAATGGCGTCTAACATCAATGATTTCTGTCGTTTTTGTATAAAAACATGTGAATATCAGGTGTACTGGGACATTGCACTACTTTGTTTGATAAAAATAAGAAGCCGCTAAGTATATCAGACAGACTTACGCACGTTGGAGTCTAAATAATCCAATGTTGATGACAAAGCCGTTTCAAAAGAACGTGGCTCCGGCGCTGCCGCCATGTTGCTTGGGTTCGCGGCCGCAGCGCTGACGTCATCGGCTACTCCCGCTCTGTGATTGGCCCAAAATATAGAGCGCTGTGATTGGCCCAACCAAAACTATAGCGAGCTGTGATTGGACAGCCACAGGCTGCGAGGGTTCCTATGAAGCGTGCCTAGACCAAACTGCAAAGCAAGAATTGGTCTAGTTCACTAGGCTAGAACAAACAGAAACTTGCAGCCCTGTCGAGACTGACCCCTACTTCACATCAGCGTCGTGGCACAGCAGCAAAACGGTTTACGTGTGAGTTTCGGTTGACACGTCGGGAGCTGCACAACGCCACAAAGGCCCGACAGAAGCAGGTGAATCCGCTCCAAAAGTATCTATTATCGTAGAGCTGTATGGTGAAGCCTTTGGAAGAGTCTGAAGAGCAGACTGGTCTTTTTTTGCTCGACAGGAGAGCTTTCCATTTTTTTCTCACTTCCTCAACTGTACGCACTCAGCCGTCACACTCGTTATCGATGGCAGCCGTGGTCATCTTCCAAACAGCGCTTCTTTGTTTTATTACATTTTGCTGCACTTGGGCTGAGGCGTTGCTAGGCAACGAGCATAGCAACGCTTGGATCCTCTAGAAACGCGTACAATACGCCCAGGTGCAGCTGCGACTGGTCCTAGTCCGAGTTGGTGCACTCGACTAACTCCAGTCCTTACAGCGTTAGGACTGGTTTAAGTTAGGACCAGCTGGTGAACTCCATTCCAGGAACCCAATTCTGAGTCTAAAGCTTCTGCTTTAGTGAAATCTTGGACTTCAAAATAAAACAATAAAAAATTGTTTGAGATTCAGAGTGTTCAGAAAAATACGGACTTTTCCAGTCAGGGACGAAAACTGGAACTTTATAGATTCTGGGGCCTAAATTTTCTGCATCTAAATAAAACTCGCCCTCTGGTGGCTGGTTCCTTATACATCATCAGCCCCTGCCCTACAGGTGCATTTCCAAGGGAGCTTCTCAGACTGCCTCGGACTGGTGCTGCTCAGCCCGAACACTGTTTCCAAGAGCACGGCTCAGTATTTTCCCTCTACTTTGGCCCCAATTTTTAGTCCCTGCTCCGTTGAGGTCCCTGGCAAGGCTGAGTCGGGCTGGCAGCGCGACTGTGGCCGCTGATTGGCTAGGGGGCGGAGTCACTGGTTGCTCCGGAGCTTTCTGCCTGCTGCTTCACTCGCTGCAGCCATTTCCTGGTTCAGAGTCTGGCAAAAAGCCATAAAGCTGAGCAGAATATCCAACAACACCACCATTTTTCTGCTGAGTCGTGTTTATATGGAGCATACAGGTTACCTCACACTGTTTACTGATCATCTCATGCTATTTTTGTGTGAAGTAAAAATCACGCCCCCCCACGCGCCTATGATGGATGCACCCACTTTCTGTCATGGAGCTGTTTTAGGCTGAGTGGTGCTCGTGGAAATGTAGCTTTATAGGCCTTTTGCAACAGCACTACTCAGCGTGACTCGGGAGGGTTCGGTTCGGTCTGGCTGCTTTTTCCAACAGCACGGTTCTGTCCCTCTACTTTTCAGTCCCTGCTCTGTTATGGTTCTAAGGGCCAGATCGGCATGGCTACTGTCGGCTGCTGATTGGCTGCTGCCTGCAGCCATTTCCTGATTCAGAGTCTGACAAAAGCCATCAAACTGAGCAGAATGTCCAACATCGTTGTTTCTGTGGAGAATACAGATCACCTCACACTGTTCCGTTATCACCTCTTGCTATTTTTAACTTGCGTATAGATTGCATACCGCCCCCCCCCCCCCCCCCCCCCCCCCCCCCTGCACGCTATGAGGGATGTAATGGAAAAAATGTCATTCTTCTATTTATTTTTATTTAATACAATTCTACAGTGGGACAATATTTCTGGGATCAGAGAAGTTGGGGGTTATAGTCATAAATGTTCTGTCTCACAACGGCTTGACCACAGCATGGTGGAATATTTTTACTTTGTCTCATGTCTCCCTGTTATTCCTGTTCTTCATGGTTTGCATGCCAAAGGAATGTTCCTCTCCTAGTCCTTTGTTTGTGCTCACCCTTGGGGGGTCAAGGGGGATAAATAGAGTGAAGAATCTCTGCTGGGCAGGACACACTGCTGAGACTGCTTTGGGAAGTGTTGTGGGAAAATGTGGTGTTTCTGTCTCTGATGTATTTAGCTCAAATCTGATGGTTCTCTGCAGCTCGTCTGACGTCACTCCTCTCAGGCCCTTGTGATCCTGGTTCCGGTTCTTCTTCTTTCCTCTGAGCTGGATCAGCATTTGACTTATTCTTTCCTTTCCCACTCTCCGGTTCGTTAATTCTTCTGATCAAACAAGAAATCACGAGCCATGAAGACCGCCTCGTTGCAATCAACGTAAACTCTTTATTACATCTTCATTTTAACCCAGTGTCACTTGGGGAGATTCCAACCATCTCCCATCGTATAATGGCGAATCTGAAGTTTCACAGCATACACACAGATTATATTCTTTCTCCTGCTGAGCCCGCCTATCGGAGCTCAGGGTCATAAATCTGTTTTTCCCTGGAGACTGAGATTCTCCTGGTGCCAGGCTCGGAACTGGTCCTTGTCTGTATCTTCTCCTGCTGTTGTTATCTGTCCCTAGGTCAAAGTGTTCTCACCTCCCTTTGCACACAGTTTTATGACTGAAGAACAGACCTTCACAGGAGATCAAAACCTTCTTGCTTTAGCTGGAACTCACAGCTTGATGTAAACATGCATGAATCATGGTTAAATGCAGATCAATAAAGAGTACATGAATCATATGTGTATCAATGAACCTGGAAAGAAAAGTGATTAGCATATTTGATTGACTGGATCCTAAATTCTAAAATTAAAGGTATAATCGGCAAAAATATATTTTCCTTCCTCAGAAGGGTCTCTGTTGGTTGTCTCCTCATTCTCATATTGCAATATTGGAATTAAAACCTTTTAGCCCTTTTTATCAGACACACCGTGCCGGCAAATCAGCACAATATTACCGCAGCGTGTTTCTTATGAACGCACCATGGCGGCATCACGTTGCGGGAATTTTGCAGCATTCGTGCCGCCACGCTTGGTAGTAATATTGCGGTAATATTGCGGCTTCGCCGGTCTTATAAACGCACATTAAGCCTTGGCGCAACAGAGGGAGGTGTCATGACCATGTGATGAATTAATGCCGAGCTCCGGCCGGGAACTATGTTGAAAATGAAAGTAAACACGGGCTTAAGTTTCACGTTTGTAAACAGAACCAGCTGAGATGATAAACTGGACCGATGCGGAGCTCCGGGAGCTTCTCTCCGTTAGATCTGCAGCTCAGATCATCTGACAGCTCACAGGGATGGTGGAGGACACACCTGTAGCTGGTTGTTAAAATAAAAACTTAAGGAGCGCTGCTTCGATCACAATAAAAAGCAAGTTATGTCCAAAATACACGGAAGTCCGCGACAGTGCAGAGACCGCCCCCATACCTCCTTTTTGCCGCCATCGCGTAATCTTTTATAAAACGGACATGATTGCGCAACATTACCGCCACGGTCTGAGCTCTTATAAACGACCTAACGCTCCCTGATGCCGCATCGGCGTTGCGGCAAATTGGCGGCTTTGTTTTATAAAAAGGGCTTTTGATTGAATCATGGACTGCTTTCTTATTGCTTTATTAAAAATTTTCCACGACAGTGACACGCCCACTTTTTGTCACGGGTCTGGCAGGGAACCCCGGCGACTCTGAGGTGAGCCGAGTTAACCCGCGCTGTACTGAGTGGTGCTGTTGGAAAAGGCCTGGTAGAGAAACGGGACATTTACCTTGTTGGAAAATTAACTCAGATAATTGTGTTGATTAGTTAGTTCACCTTGCTGCCGCTTGTTCAAATGTTTACTTTTTTCTTTTCAAAAGGAAGTTCACTGAGAAATAATTGTTCCTTTTAAAATACGATTGGTCACAAGCATTCCCCCCCATCCCCCGCACTAGCGGCGACGAGGAAACGCTGTCTCCTGTGTGCGCTGAACTCCTGTTCCAATCAGCTGTTGGTTCAGAACACGACCTTTCTGTGATTTTCATATCTGAACGTACTCCGATGGCTGTCCACTGCAGGTAAGACGTCGTCTCATCAGAAGTGCTCGACACAAGGCTGATGGAGGAGAAACTCCAGCCAGCAGGATCAAAGAAACGCTGCTGCTGTTTGTCCAGAACCAATCGAGTTCAGGTGCGTGATGGTGCTGTCCACATTCTGAGACACGTTTAAGCATCTGCAGCAGGTTGATGAAAGGAGACAAAGCTGGTGAAGGAGGAGGATGGAGAAGAGGAGTGAAGGTGAAAAATGGAAGCAGACAGCAGAGGAGGCAGAGCTCCCTGAAGCGCTGCACATTCCCGCAAGATTAATTGAAGTCGTTTCTGTTTTTGTTATTCCAGGCTGTGAATTACCCCCAGATTATAGAGGAACAGCTGTTCAGCCACTTCCCCTGGACCAAGACCAGCATCCAGCGTCTCAAAGAGACTTCACTCAAACGTCAGATAGAACACACCACACGTGACATTTACAACCACAAAGAAATATTTATTAAAGCTTTTTTAGTTTTGTCGTAGCTGCTCCAACACGTGTATTTACAAAGACATGGCCTGTTTCTGTAGAAAAGTCTGGAGGAGGAGTGAACAGGAGAAAGGAGTGGTTTAGATGAGGAGGACAGACACGATACACTCACTAGAAACGTGCAGCTTTGTGCCACATCCAGGTGGAGTTGGTAAAGAAGGATGGAGGTGCTGCAGACGCAACGTCCTCCTTGGTCTTCAACAACACTTCTCTCTAAACCTCACAGGTGATGATTGTGTGTTTGTGCACAAACGTATCTACAGAACAACCTTTTCTTGTTTTATATAAAAGACATAGAAAATGAAAGTCAGCACTTTAGTATCAAACTTCTTCAACTGGATAAGAACATGAGTGTGTCAGCTAGACGCCCTCTAAAGGAGGTGTGGACAGAAAGAGAGCTCATCTAACAACCGGCTGAGGCTGGGATACACGGTACCCGAACAGCGTGGCCTCACCCGGGACTGCTTCCTACTGCTGAGAGTCTATAACATCATATTCACATCCTCAAAGTGCTTCATTTCTCAGCAGATCACTTCAGATTTTCAAGACTTTTCTCAGATTATTTCCTTTTCCCCATTTTATCAACATTTGCACCAGTTTACCAACTGGTGATTTCCATAGGCGAGTTCATCCAAATGACCGCTAACAAAAGGAATTCATCTGATTCAACAGCAAACAGAAACCAAACGACCTTTAGATCATTTGGAGCTTCAACTGCTTCTTGGTGAAATTGGTGTTAATTTTACCAAATGTACTAAAAGTATTTATATAAAAAAGAGACTTTTGGTTGTTTCAGTGGATGTTAAAATCACTGCAGACGTCCTTTTAAAGAGGATTTCCTTCACCAACAGTTAGCTTTGTGCTAAAATGAAGTATTAGAGCCACAATTAAAGACTATTCTCTAAAGAGCTGGATGTGTGTAGAGTCAGCGTCTTACCTGCAGCAGACAGCATGTGTGTGTGTGTGTGTGTGTGTGTGCGCGTCTATCCCTGATGAGAATCAAGATGACGTCCTAATTTAAGAGTGAAGCGAGCTGCTGAATGTAAGCTAATCCCACAACTACAGATCTTAAATCAGCGTAACAAAAGTATTTGAACATTTTTGTCTGGGAAGATGAGAGTAACAGAAAAAGCTGATTTGAGACTAAACCACACAGCCGTGATGGACTGAGTTAGCATGAGAGAACCGAGACAGTCAGCTGTGACCGAGTCTGTAAATATGTGGGGAAACTTGCCTCACCTTACAGGTACTTTTAAATTTGACGGATTAAATTCTCTCATGAATAGTTTCAACTCTGATTAGCCGTTAGCTCATCTCTCTCCTACGCTCAATCACCCTCAACTGCTGCAGGTACGATACTGACCAATGCTAAAAAACCATAATGAGATTTGGATTACTATTATCACTCTCCTTTCTAAGGAGTTTCAGTTCCTACCTTCATATCTTCTACTGTACATGAGAACATCAGGATTATTTTTCATACACTTTCTCTCATACTGTTAAAGACCCAGTGTGCAAAATCAGTCGACCCTTTAGCACCATGCAGTTCAGAGGAAGTATTGCAACTACGGTAGCCCACACGCATCAAAAAGGCAAAATGTCAACAACCTCCAGCGATCAGGTCCGTTCTTTATCAACAGCTTGAGCTTGATAGTGTAATCGTTTAACCCAACCCACACAAAGCACTTTACTACTACGATTGAGCAAATAAACATTTTTAATTATGACTGTTATGCTAACCTACCAGTTCCATCAGGCCGCTTGAAGAGCGTAGCTCTTCACACACGGAGGAGGGCTGGCATGAGCCAGCCTGCGAGTCCGGTATTACGTGGATCTTGGGGAGCAGCGGTGGAGACTGAGCAAACAACGCCGGCTGCCGCTTAGCCACCAGATAAAGGAGGAATGCTGGCGTGAGCCGGGGAGAGCGGTGGAGATGGAGCGGACAACACTGGCTGCCGGTTAGCCACTGGCTAGCAGAGGGCTGGAGCGTGTTGGGAGAGACGCAGGCTGCGGGAGGAGAAGGAACTTTAGGAGGGGTCTTGAAGGACTTTGATACATTGGGACCGGATCGGGAGCTTTAGTACAAAGAAATGACTGAGCGACTGGAGGTGAGTTAGGTAGTAACTTAACCACTTGGAGGCTGGTGTCCAGCTAATGGCGGGCGGGCGGGGATCTCATCGTATGTGGCTGTTGAGAGTTGGACGTGATGACGTCCTCACAAGTTTGATGGGCGGGGTGGCTAGTCTCTTCTTCTTAGTTGCTTTGACAAACTGCATGCTTCCAGGGCATACTGCTGCCCTCTGCTGCTCCTTTCAGTCACGTCAAAGTGCAAACGCGGAGCTTGTATGTCCCTAAACATGGAGCGTCGACCACAGTTTATGAATATAAAATGTAAAATTTCATGATGAAGATTTAGAAAAGATTTTGGAGACTAATATTGATGAAAAAGGACAAGTTTGTGAACGGGATACGAGTGAAACTATTACACACTGGGCCTTGAAATAAATCTTTAAAATATGTAATAACTTTATTGTTTCTACATAATAAACAGAACTAAGGAATGTTGTTAAATGACAAACTTTTATTCAAGTATGTCTCAGTTATTCACCAAAATAAAACCTCTATGGCTTTAGTTGTTTATGAATATTTTCATGATAGAAAACTCCAGTAAAAATGCTGACTTATTATTTTCTCTAACAGTGGCTCTAATTCTCCTCTGAGGAGGTAACAGAGGTTTTCCTACGTTAGAATCAGTCCCGGTGCGTTGAGGTTTGTTTTTGTTTGAACAGGTTGGTCCTCTGTGGACTCCTCCTCCCCTGGAGGAGAGCTTTATATTCCAGGAGTTGCAGGTTCCTCCGGTGTTCTCAGTCCACACGCTACTTCTTACAACAGCAGAGGGAATCTGAACCAAACTACCCAACATGCACCTCTGCCACCTGCTTTGTAAATCTCTCACTGATTCATCTCTCACACACTTACTTTATTACAACAAAAGATTTTTCTCTGACGATAAAAAAAATTATATTTTTTCCCCCATCTCACGTTAGGCATGAACACATCCCTGAACTTCGTAGGAAATTTGTCTTATTTACAGTAACCGTGTAGATAGTGATTCACAAAGACAATAGTGAAACAGCAAAACTCCATTTGTGATCATGACAAACACAAGGACTCTATTTCTACACCCTGATGCACACCAGTCTCTGTTTATCTCTTTGTACTTTAGTTAAAAACAACTAAAAATGGGATGAGTGACAGATTTTCTCTGTATCCGATGGTCCAACATGGGATTTTATTGCCGCTCTACTGGACTTAGACTCTACCAAAACAGAAACGAAAGCACGAGGACGGCACAATAAATAGGAAATTAACATTTTGACTTCTATCTGTTCAAATATTTTACTGTACATCATGTTAGCTGCTACAATTACATGATTTATTAAAGAAAAAAAAATTTGTTAATTTGTTAAATCATCCAAACAACTAAGAGATGAATGCCTCTAACTCTTTTCTCTCTCCTCAGTTGGTTTAGCCCAACAGGAATTCATCCTTTAGCTCGCAGCAGTGCTCCGCCTCCAGCCGCGGTTCCGGGATCCTCCACGTGAAGTGAGTCGCGTTTCATGTCGTCACAAACAAAAGTCTGTAAACGTTTCACGATCCTGCTGTGCTTCTTTACTAATCAAGCTAACGGGTGTTCTGATTGTGTCTTTTGGTGAATGAAACTTTAAAAATGACATTTGTGTGTTTGTCTTCAGCATAAAAATGGTGTAATATCTGCATACCATAGGGAGGCTAACAGGTGGGAGGCTCCGCCCATCTCCAGGCACCTCAACCATCAGAGCTCACCACAAAGTCAAGTATCAAACTCAGAAAAACGACGGCGGCTTCGCTTACGAAGTCTTTTCCTCTCTCCTTTCAGCCAGAGAGAAGCTCAGTGTTTTTGGGTTTTAAAAAGTGCTCCTTGAGGGGAGGTGATGCGATCAGGACAGTCCAATCCTGAGAGGAAGGTGTTGTGTTTCGGGTCGCTATAATGACAAAATGGCTGCCAGAAGCATGAGGGCGGAGCTGAGCAGCAGGACCGGGATCTGGTGCCGACCGGCAGAGTTTACGTCTCGTCTGGCTGGTTCTGGTGACTCATGACCGATTCCATCTGAGAGGAGAGAAAATAGTCATCATCACACACTGCTGAAATTACATCTCCACACTATTTAGTGGTTTAACCCATAGACATGAATACGTAGACGCCACATTGGGCACTGGAGAGCGTAACAGCGTCACCGCCATATTGGATGGGTCTCCTCACTCTGCAAAGTCAATGCAGGGTGGGCAACTATGCCCGTTTTTGTGCAGCCTAAAACAGATCACGTGGGATTACTATTGACTTTTCTAGCCTACCTGATGACATTTTATATTTTTATTTATTGTGTTTAATTATATTCATATTTTAATTATCATGCCATACCATGTGTCTGGTTTTGAATTTATTTATTTATTTATTTAACCTTTATTTAACCAGATGAGTCGATTGAGAACTCATTCTCATTTACAACGGCGATCTGGCCAAGAGGCAGCAGCAACAGACACATAGTTAGCTTTACACAAACAGATAAGATAAAAAAAATGCAGATAAAGATAAAACAGCTAGACATAAAGACAAAGGACTGATGTCATATATAATATGTACAAGCCATCAAAACAGACTTAAAACAATCTTTAAGTACTCAGCAGCACGCACATTGATCAGAAACTATTGATGGTGATGAATTATTGAAGGTAGATAATGGAACGTAGGTAGTGAGCTTTAGTGATTTTTGCAGTTCATTCCAGTCATTGGGAGCAGCAAACTGGAATGAGGAGCGGCCAAAGGAGGTGTGTAAAAAAGTTTGATAAAATGTGTTTTTACCTGGGTAAGCTAGCACCTTCCTCAGTAAAAATGAATGCACTGGGGGCGAATGGAGACCCATCTAAGATGGTGGCCGGCCACTACGGCAGCTCCTATAGGCAGCGCCAGTCCACGGGGCGTCTACGTATATACACTGCTCACATTAATTAAAGGAACACTTTTTTTATTGGGCCTGGCATGAAATCAATGAAACCTGTCTGATAATTTTCTGGTTGATGAAGCAGCTGAGGGCATTGTTAATCACTTTCAGCTGTATTGGTGTTCATGGACTTAACGACAGGTGCACTAAAGTGGCAACAATTACAAAACCCTCAAAACAGGACTGGTTTAACATGTGGAGGTCATTTCAAGTTTCTCCCTCTTGATCTTTATTGGCTGGTTCTCCACTCGTGCTAGTTTTGGCTTGAGTAATTATCTCTACTGGCAGCATGAGGCGATTCCTTAACCCTACAGAAGTTGCACAGGTTGTCCAACTTCTCCAGGATGGCACATCCACACGTGCTGCAGCAAGAAGGTTTAATGTGTCTCCCAGCACAATCTCCAGAACATGGAGGAGATTTCAGGAGACTGGCGGTTATTCTCGGAGAGCTGGACAGGGCCGTAGAAGGTCCACAACCCATCAGCAGGACCGATACCTGCTCCTTTGTGCAAGGCGGAACAGGCTGAGCACTGCTCGTGCCCTACAGAATGACCTCCAGAGGGCCACTGGTGTGAATGTCTCTACCCAAACAATCAGGAACAGACTTCATGAAGATGCCCTGAGGGCCCGACGTCCTGTAGTGGGCCCTGTGCTCACTGCCCAGCACCGTAGAGCTCCACTGGCATTTGCTCAAGAACACCAGAATTGGCAAGTCCGCCACTGGCGCCCTGTACTTTTTACAGACGAGAGCAGGTTCACCCTGAGCACCTGTGATAGACGTGAAAGAGTCTGGAGAAGACAAGGAGAACGTTATGCTGCCTGCAACGTCGTTCAACATGACAGGTTTGGTGGTGGGTCAGTGATGGTCTGGGGAGGCATATCCATGGAGGGACGCACAGACCTCTACTGCCTAGGAAATGGTGCTCTGACTGCCATAAGGTATCCAGATGAAATCCTTGAACCCTTTGTCAGACCCTACGCTGATGCAGTAGGTCCTGGTTTTCTCCTAATGCACGACAATGCCCGGCCTCATGTGGCAAGAGTATGCAGGCAGTACCTGGAGGATGAAGGAATTGAAACAATTGAATGGCCTTCACGATCCCCTGACTTAAACCCAATAGAACATCTGTGGGACATTATGTTTGGGTCCATTAGGCGGCGCCAGGTTGCTCCTCAGACTGTACAAGAGCTCAGGGATGCCCTCACACAGATCTGGGAGGAAATGCCACAAGACACCATCTGTTGTCTCATTAGGAGCATGCCCCGACGTTGTCAAGCATGCACACAAGCTCGTGGGGGCCACACAAGATACTAAAAAGCATTTTGAGTTGCAGAAATGAAGTTTTTGAAATAATGGACTAGCCTGCCACATCTTCATTTCACTCTGATTTTAGGGTGTCTACACAATTGAGCCCTCTGTAGGCTGAACACTTTTATTTCCATTAAAAGACTTGGCATCCTTTTGTTCCTAAGACATTACCCTGTCGTTATTTGTATAGATATCCAACTTCATATTGAGATCTGATGCATCTAATGTGTTTCTTTAAAGTGTTCCTTTCATTTTTGTGAGCAGTGTATGTCTGTGGTTTAACCCCCCAATCCTACCCTTTATTGATGAGTGTCAAGCGGGGAGGCATTGGGTCCTATTTTTAAAGTCTTTGGTATGACCCGACCGGGATTTGAACCCACAACCTCACAGTCTCAAACTCATGCCACTAGGCCACTGAGAAGGTAAAACTCTGAATCCATCTATTTCTCTAGGATTGATTGCTTTTGACTTGCTTTGCAGGATGATTAATTGTTTTGTTGGTTACAACAGGAAGAAATTAAACTAATTTGGTAAAAACCTAATGCGTTTCCAACACGAGTCTCTATTTCTGATCATTTACTCAACTTCAGACCAAAGCAATCGCTCAAACAAATTAGCATTAGCTTGGGTTGGTGGGGCTGATAGATGAAATAAATTCACAAAATGATATATAAGAAAATGTAAATACTTGTTTTAACCCTTTAGGCGCCAGAGTTTAAAACAAAGAATAAACCATAATTCTGACACAAGTATTTCAAAAGGTTGTAGCTTGAAAATGGTCAGAGATAAAGGTAAACTGTAAACGAGAAAAATCTTCAGTAGGACCCAAAGTTTGTGTTGGGAGCAAATTCACTCATCTAATGTGCATATTATGACGTCATCAGGCTGCCACATTGGACTGCATTATTTTTATATTTGTTCCATCTTATTTTTACATGTTATTTTGGAATTTTCATGATTTTTTATATGTATATATAACGTTCATTTTAAAGTTTACTTTATTTCATTTTTTTATATTGTGATGTTTGATATTTATATTGGCCTCCCTCAAGACAAATGCTTTATAGCCATATTTGTCAGGTTTATTTGGGCTTGTACAGCTTCAGGGTCGACCTGTTTGGAGATTATTTTGTTTCTTTATTCAAACAAAAAGGTACTTCAAACACACACAAAACAAAGTTAAAAACAATTTTTGAAAACTACAAAAAAGTTGTAAAGAAAAAATCCCAAACCTTAAAAATCTTTATTTTTCTATTAAAGACTGACTTTCTGATCCAATCAGTGATTTATATTTTGTTTTAATCAAAACGTTTTTCTTTCAAAAAGAAAAAAATATAATTTTGAAAACTGGAAATTTAGTTTGAGAATCTTAATACTTTTCTCTCCAAAAAATGTTTTTGTTCATTTTTTGATTGAAACGAAACTTTCTTTCCATCCCGGGCCTTGTTGTGGGTGGTGAAAGACATCTCTTCATTTGCCAGCTTTTATTTTGTTGGTTTTTGTTTGACAGTTGGAGCTAGACGTCTTCGTTTTTATGCTTTTACTTATTTATGGAGCTAAAGCAGCTTGACTAACCTCGCTGGCATTGTTTGTCCTTACAGCGGAGAGAAAATCACATCCAGGTAAAGTAACACAAATAACCTAAATAACGAACAAATAAATCCCAGCAATGATGCTTGTCGCAATTCTGTGACTTTGGCGCTTAAAGGGTTAAATAACATTTGACATCAAATCAATTTGAAACGATATTTAGTTGGTTCAGACCTCCACAGATGTGCACGATTGTCCGTTCTGACAGAAAAATCCATGACAAACTGTTTTATTTATTAAGTATCACAAAAATTCTGTTTATTCATCAGATGCTGATTTATTTGTGATAGTGATTCATAAATTATAACCGAAGTAAATTAGCATCAAATCAGGACAAAATTCAATACAAAATGTTGAATTGAGACTCTGAGGAGTAAATAACTCACTAAAAAATAAACGTATTAAGACTTATAAACAATTGAGCAGATTTTTATAGTGAAGAAGGATTTCCAATCTAAAATAACCTCCTTAGATTGGTTTTGTCTGTAGAACACCACAGCCTGTAAGCTCCCACCAACCTCTGGGCTCGATGGAGTTGTTACTGTGTTCGTCAAACTCCACGCCTTCCTGCGAGCTCCCAGAGGCTTTCACACAATTGTCTTTGGAAACAAAGAGCAGATTTCAAGATTAGGTGAGTAAAAAGTCCCGTCTGATCACAAACCGCAGCACAGAACAAAAGCTGGACTTCAAAATCTCACGACTCACTTTGTGGCCTGACGAAGACTTTGAGACGAAGGCAGCTCCTCCTTCCTCGGGCGTCGGTGACGGACGCTGTGGGAAGGAGACGCGGGCGGTTAAACCACAACACTTCAGACACGTTGGGTTTCATTTTACACATGAAACCACCTCCTGAGAGCTAATCTAGAGCGTGGGATCATAGAAAATGTCATTAAAATGTCAGTTTAAATGTCGCTATAATTACTGTACTTCAAATTTAAAAAAGACTAAATGAACGATAAATCATAAAATAATAAAAAGCTGCTTCAGTCTTTCAGCCTCCACACTAAATGTGCTGTTTTTATTTATTAGTCTGTGTGGTTTTATGATAGCTGGATTTTATTTAAGCCAACAGGAGGAATCATAGGAAAGCAGCTCCTCAATCAAACAGGAAGTGAATTAAACTCATTTTATTACGTCTAATGTTGGCTGGTTGTCATTTAGTCACTCAACAATAAATGTTAATAATTGTTGAACATCTGAGGATCAATAAGTTAGGCGAACAAAATATATTATTATGGTAATTTGATCTATTTTCTAATGAATAGGAAATAAATTCAATTCAAATGAACCTTTCCATCAGAACGGAGAGGAAACGAGTAGCGAGACGTTTTCCATCCGTTTCATTTAACTTTAATTTCCATCCATCCATTTTCTGCCGCTTATCCGGAGTCGGGTCGCGGGGGCAGCAGCCTAAGGAGGGAAGCCCAGACCTCCCTCTCCCCAGCCACTTGGGCCAGCTCCTCCGGGGGAATCCCAAGGCGTTTCCAGGCCAGCCGAGAGACATAATCTCTCCAGCGTGTCCTGGGTCTTCCTTTGGGTCTCCTCCCGGTTGGACGTGCCCGGAAAACCTCACCAGGGAGGCGTCCAGGAGGCATCCTAATCAGATGCCCGAGCCACCTCAACTGGCTCCTCTCGATGTGGAGGAGCAGCGGGTCTACTCCGAGCCCCTCCCGGATGACCGAGCTCCTCACCCTATCTCTAAGGGAGAGTCCAGCCACCCTGCGAAGAAAACTCATTTCGGCCGCCTGTATCCGCGATCTCGTTCTTTCGGTCACTACCCAAAGCTCGTGACCATAGGTGAGGGTAGGAACGTAGATCGACCGGTAAATTGAGAGCTTCGCCTTTCGGCTCAGCTCTCTCTTCACCACAACAGACCGGTACAACGCCCCCATCACTGCAGATGCAGCACCAATCTGCCTATCGATCTCCCGATCCATCTTTTCCTCACTCGTGAACAAGACCCCGAGATACTTAAACTCCTCCACTTGGGGCAGGACCTCGTCCCTGACCTGGAGAAGGCATTCTACCCTTTTCTGACTCAAGACCATGGTCTCGGATTTAGAGGAGCTGATTCTCATCCCAGCTGCTTCACACCCGGCTGCGAACTGCTCCAGCGAAAGCCGGAGATCACGTTCTGACGAAGCCAACAGGACCACATCATCTGCAAAAAGCAGAGACCTGATCCTTAGGCCACCAAAACGGATCCCCTCACCACCTTGGCTGCACCTAGAAATTCTGTCCATAAAAGTTATGAACAGAATCGGTGACAAAGGGCAGCCTTGGCGGAGTCCAACTCTCACCGGAAACGAGCCCGACTTACTGCCGGCAATGCGGACCAAGCTCTGACACTGGTCGTACAGGGACCCAACCCCACAGGGCCCCCCGAGGGACGCGGTCGAACGCCTTCTCCAAATCCACAAAACACATGTAGATTGGTTGGGCGAACTCCCACGCACCCTCCAGGACCCCCCAAGGGTATAGAGCTGGTCCAGTGTTCCACGGCCAGGACGAAAACCACATTGCTCCTCCTGAATCCGAGGTTCGACTATCCGATGGACCCTCCTCTCCAGAACCCCTAAATAGACCTTACCAGGGAGGCTCAGGAGTGTGATCCTCCTGTAGTTGGAACACACCCTGCGGTCCCCCTTTTTAAATAGGGGGACCACCACCCCGGTCTGCCAGTCCAGTGGAACTGCCCCCGATGTCCACGCGATATTGCAGAGCCGCGTCAACCAACACAGCCCCACAACATCCAGGGCCTTAAGGAAGTCCGGGCGGATCTCATCCACCCCCGGAGCCTTTCCACTGAGGAGTTTTTTGACCACCTCAGTGACCTCGGCTCCAGAGATTGGAGAGCCCAACCCAAAGTCCCCAGACTCTGCTTCCACACTGGAAGACGTGCCGGTGGGATTGAGGAGGTCTTCGAAGTACTCGGCCCACCGATTCACAACGTCCCGAGTCGAGGTCAGCAGCACACCCTCCCCACTGTAAACAGTGTTGGTAGTGCACTGCTTTCCCCCTCCTGAGGCGCCGGATGGTGGACCAGAATCTCCTCGAAGCCGTACGGAAGTCTTGTTCCATGGTCTTACCGAACTCCTCCCACGCCCGGGTTTTTGCCTCCGCGACCACCCGAGCCGCATTCCGCTTGGACTGCCGGTACCTATCAGCTGCCTCCGGAGTCCCACAGGCCAAAAAGACCTGATAGGACTCTTTCTTCAGCTTGACAGCATCCCTAACCACTGGTGTCCACCAGCGGGTTCGGGGGTTGCCGCCACGACAGGCACCGACCACCCTGCGGCCACAGCTGCGGTCAGCCGCCTCGACAATGGAGTCACGAAACATTAACTTTAATTTGATTCTGTATTTACCATAAATTCTGGTCAAAATCAGTGATAATACTTTATATTTCTGGGAGATGAGTCTCAGATCTACAAACCATACGCTACTACGGTTGATCATTTATTCTTTGGGTTAGGGTTAGGGTTAGGGTTAGCGAGCGTAAAACAACAATGATGTTCACATTTTCAACAGTCGGTTTTAGTTCTTTATTTTGAAAAACAAAGAAAAGAAACTAAACATTTTTAATAGAACAGAAATGTTTATTCACATACACCGGTCAGACGCTTTAGAACGCCCCAGTGTTTCCAGTTATTTATTGCAGTTGAAGTCGTTCAAGCCCAATGAACAGCTTGAAATGGTACAAAGTTAAGTGGTGAACAGCCAGAGGTTAAAAAAAGGTAAGGTTACTCAAAACTGAACAATAATGCACATTTCAGAATGATACAAAAAGGCCTTTTTCAGGGAACACAGCTGTTCTGCAGCAATGGAGGTTGAAAGCTGGTGCTACTAATTCCCACAACTGTGCTGGATTACTTCCAACCCCCTCTGTCTGCATAAAAGCAGTGTTGGAACATACTGTGGTACCATACCCTCGTGAGCATCAGTTGAACAGTATTGTACTGCAGATAGTAGTGTGTTGCTACAAAAATGGCCAGAAAAGGACATTAACAATGGAAGAGAGACATACCATCAGAACACTTAAAAGTGTAGGTCTTTCCTACAGAGAAACTGCAAAGAAAGTCCAGGTGTCAGTGAGTCCAGTTTCCTTCAGCATCACTCAGAAACTGGGGCCAACTCTGACAGGAAGAGGTCTGGCAGACCCAACGCCACAACTGCATCAGAGGACAAGTTTCTGAGAGTGAACAGCTGCGTGATAGGCGGCTCACAGGTCAACAGCTTCAAGCACAGCGTAATAGTGGTCGTAGTAAGCAAGTCTCAGTTTCAACTGTGAAGAGAAGACTTGGAGCTGCAGGTTTGACAGGACGAGTTGCAGCAAGAAAGCCACTGCTAAGACGTCAGAATAAGAGAAAGAGGCTTGCCTGGGCCATGAAACACCGCCATTGGACTACTGAAGACTGGAAGAAGGTGTTATGGACTGATGAATCCAAATGTGAAATCTTCGGTTCATCGTGCAGGATCTTTGTACGCCGTGGAGTCGGTGAAAGGATGGTTCCAGTGTGTGGCATCAACTGTCAAACATGGAGGAGGAAGTGTGATGGTCTGGGGCTGTTATGCTGGATCCAGGGTCGGTGACTTGTACAGAGTGAGAGGCACCCTGAACCAAAACGGCTACCACAGCATTCTCCAGCGCCATGCAGTACCCTCTGGTATGCGCCTAGTTGGTCAGGGGTTCATCCTACAGCAAGATAATGACCCAAAACATAAGTCCAAGCTATGCCAGAACTACCTCAGGAAAAAAGAACAAGATGGTCAGCTTGAAAACATGGAGTGGCCAGCACAGTCTCCAGACTTAAACCCCATGGAGCTGGTTTGGGATGAACTGGACAGAAGAGTGAAAGCAAAGCAACCTACAAGTGCCACACATTTATGGGACACAGATATGGGAAGAACTTTCTGAAGATTTGATTTCTATTGTAGACAGAATGCCACGAGTGTGTTCAGCTGTTATATCTGCCAAAGGTGCTACTTTGATGAGTCAAACGTTTAGAATAGATGTTGGTCTAGAAACTGATTCCATGAGTTCTTTTTTAACTCCAACTGCTTATTTGTACTATGCTTTCATTTCAGAGTGCAATGTGACATTAAACTGCATCATTTCCAATAAAACACTGGAAAAATGGTGGCGTTCTAACCCTTTTGACCAGTAGTGTATCTGAACAGGGTTTAACTTCTTTTGTAGATGCAACAGAATCGGAGCTGTAATTTTCCTGACACGCCTGACCTCGTTTTAAGCACAGCAGATTGTTTTTGTTTCCCTTCCAGAGACACAAACGTCACCAGCTCACACAATACTGATGCTGAATGTGTTCGACAGGCAGCACACGTCTTTGACACTGACATGCTTTATACACCAATAACATAAACGTGGGTACGATTTAAAAACAAATTCATGCATGTTGGTTTATATATGGGTTATTTAGACAGTAGCTCATAGTGAGGGACCCCTGATGGCACTTACAAGAGACGTGAAATGTTTTTGTAAATTTGGACACGACCTTTAAAACTGACGCCGAGCTAAAAAAAAAAAAACGAATTTAATTGAAAGAATTAGAAAACGCAACATTTTTCCTACGATCTGATTAAAACCGGCGTTTCCAGGACTCAACTTTGCAAACTGGGATGTGTTGAAATTAAAATTTACCTTCTGACAAGGTCGAGAGTTTGTTCATCACTTATGTGCCTTTGAAACCAGGCTGAAGAGCTTTATCCTGCTGCCGGAGCTTCCCTCTCAGCCTGATGGAAAAGGGCCTCAGCTCCATATTTTATGTCAATGTCACCCTCATATTTCCAAGTCTAATTTGGCCACGGGCAGTCGTTCCTGCACAGTTACGCTCACCTACACCACCTCATTTCCTGTGTTTCCTGGTTCTTTACAGGCAGAGATTCTAATCTTTTTCTGAATTAATTTTCTAGTGGATCTGACGGGATCTAAGAGATTTTTGTCCAGCAGCAGATTTAATTCTCTCTGTGCCTGAAGCTGCCGTTGATCCAATCACAAACACCCTGGAAAGCGTCTGGGTATTTGTGGCGGCTCGTCCTGCGCGCGTACGTGCGTTTATGTGCGTTGTGGTTTCCCACGTATGTGCATCTCTGCACAAACGTGTCCACGGCCTCTCTGTGTCGCCCGGACCGGGCTGTGGCGTGCCAGCGTCTACCGTCGCCAACGACTCGAGCTCCGATTTCAAACGACACTTCTTCTGATGCCGTGGAGCCGTGAGAAGAGCTAAAAATCCTCTTTAAACGTTTCAACGAGAGGAATAATAAACGAGAGAAACGCGTCAATCATGCAGCTTCTGACTGCATCGGCGAGTATCCAGTAACTTACCTCAGACCCAAAAAGACCCTGGAACTAAACTTTACCGTCTCTTTAGTTCCCTTTTATGCTCCTTTTGTCCAAATTCCCTGGAATGTCTTTATCTCTCACTTTATTACTGTCCTCCATAAAAAGCACTTTTCTCCACTGTTGCACGGAAAATTCAGAGCAAGGGTTTCCATTGTGGGTCAGAACCTCACGGATGTTTTCCTGAAATCAAATTTAACATTTCAAGGATTTCTGGTTGTTACTGGAGATTAAAACCAAACAGGAACACTTTTCCAGGCATGATGTCATTTCTTTTGTTTTAACCTCAGCCAGAGACGGTCTGGGTCAAAGGTCACGGATCTTCTGTGGGTCGGAACCTGA
>SSNS01000598.1:104501-107001 GCA_006937985.1 Aphyosemion australe
TGACTTAGCCGGTGCCTGTAGAAAGGTTACGTGGAGTCCGAAAAGGGGCTTTTCACTTTGGGGGTGGCGTCCCAGTACAGATGGGGAAAACAGTTAAAGCTGAAGCTCTGAGAGGTGTTTTAGTATAAGCTGTTCTTCGAGTTCTTGTTGTTTCGGTTACCCGCCAGTTTAATTTGTGTTCACATTTGGTTCCTTTTGTTAATAAAACATCATATCATGATTTTACCATCTGACATGCCTCCATTGTTGTTACCGAGACCACCTGGACGGTCTGGTTTGTAACACCCATTTTTTCTTGCTAGCTTTCCCCCAACATCACTGACACTGGCTTTTATATTTTACCTGGTTTTATTTTTTAATTGTTTTATGTGTTTTTTTATTTATCGCTGTGATGCTATTTTTATCTGTTTTTTAATAATGTGGTGTCTTTCTGTTTTATGTACTGTTCAGCACCTTGGGCCTCCGGTAGAAGGGGCTATATAAATACATTTGGTTGATTATGACCAGCACCTGCAAATACAGGTGAAACTTTAAAAACTAGAATCTGGTGCAACATTTCATCAATGTCAGCAATTAGCCTTTCGCCGGCCCCGCCCCCAGAACGGCTATTGTCCAATCACACATCATAGCAACCGTTACTATCCGACAGCTCCAAACAAGATGATGAAGCTAAGCCTAATTTACTACTAAGCATTAGCCTCGATAGTAGTCGTGTCTCCTTCGTTTCCCTTCAGAACCTCCTCATCGAGCTCAACCAGCAAGCATGAGTGCTTCCCCCGCCCGCGGCTGGGCGGAGCTCCGCCTCCCAGACTATCCAAGACCCTTTTAGATAAGACACACCGTGCCGGCAAATCAGCGTAATATTACCTCAACCGTGTGTCTTATAAACGCACATTAAGCCTTGGCGCAACAGCGGGTGGTGTCAAGATCACGTGATGAATTAATGCCGAGCTCCGGCCGGGAACTAAAAATGAAAGTAAACACAGGCATAAAAAGTTACATTTTATAAACAGACTCAGCTGAGATGATAGCGATGCAGAGCGCCGGGAGCTTTTCTCCGTTAGAGCTGCCTGCAGCTCAGACAGTGTTTGCGAAAACACGTTGGACAGTCGGACATTACGACGTGATTTAATATTGTCTGACGAAAAACTTTAAATCGTCGGACATTATGACCGACGCCAAAATAAAATAAACTTCCTGAAAACCACAAATTGCAGACTGTTTGTTGGCTTCCCCCTCAAAAGATCCAGTTTATACATATATTACATTATTTATTTGGACTCTCAGCGTAGCGGGTCTTTTTTGGGGCAGAGAGGATGGAGAGCGACAGAGCGCTGATTACTGATGCGCTCTGTCGGGCAGCTGCGTCCTGCACACGGCCACAGTAACATTCTCAAAGTGGCGCCACCAAAAAAAAAACATAATTAACACACGATCGTTCATGTTTGTTCATAATGTCTTTTATTTGTGCCTGACGCGCTCCGCTGCTGCAGAGCTCTTCTCCCGTGCTTCGGTGACGTCACCACACTGGCACGGCCGCGCAGCCCACATTCCGCTATTTTTGCGGTCGACGGATCTTTTTGATCTGCTAATTTCAAAAGTAACTTGTGAGTTTAAAAGAAGCCAGGCAGAAGTTTTTCTGGAGGATTGAGAGGAGATGCAGCTAAGAGACAAACACAGGACAGGAAAATAGTCACATAAAAAACAAAACAGTGTTTGAAAAGGAAAATGTAGGCAGATATATCCACTACACGTTTGTAAATTTATAATAATAATAATTTATAAGCATGTAATATTTATTTGATACAATTCAGATCACCTTCAAAACTCAGTCCCACACCCAGGGCCGTTTCTAGGCATTTCGGGGACCACGGCACAGTGCCCCCCCAAAGAAAAAGATCATTTCTTTATATTGTGATATTTGTGATGAACTAAAACGTCAGACAGAATGACATTTTGTCCTTAACATCAGTTTATTAGAGTAGTTTAACAAACAGCTGAGATAAACCCGCATCTCCAACTTCCAGTTTCACCTCAACCAGCCACAGCGTCTCTTAAAGGAACAGTAACATCAGGCTACAGCATCAGTCACAAAAAGCCCTTATGGATCATTACAAAATTTAGAAATACTTTCATATATAATATGCTCCTCTAAATCCGAGACCATGGTCTTGAGTCGGAAAAGGGTAGAATGCCTTCTCCAGGTCAGGGACGAGGTCCTGCTCCAAGTGGAGGAGTTCAAGTATCTCGGGTTCTTGTTCACGAGTGAGGGAAGGGTGGAGCGTGAGATCGATAGGTGGATTGGTGCTGCGTCTGCAGTGATGGGGGCGTTGTACCGGTCTGTCTTGGTGAAGAGAGAGCTGAGCCGAAAGACGAAGCTCTCAATTTACCGGTCGATCTACGTTCCTACCCTCACCTATGGTCACGAGCTTTGGGTAGTGACCGAAAGAACGAGATCATGGATACAAGCGGCCGAAATGAGTTTTCTCCACAGGGTGTC
>SSNS01000598.1:112001-114501 GCA_006937985.1 Aphyosemion australe
CTGATCGTAGCTGTTTGTAACCAGCGTGAACTGTATGACCCGACCTGCTACGCCTACCGAGATCGGAATAAAAAGGACCTTGCTTGGAGGAAGGTTGCTGGAGAACGTGGCGTGTCGGGTGAGTGTTTTTTCAACGTTAACGATCCGCCATTGTTACAAACATCCGGCAACAGAGAGCTGCGCACGCGCTCTTTCCTCCCTTCCCCTCCCCGTGGGGCTGACGCAACCGTCAAAGCAAGCTGCGCCAACGCAAGCTGCGTCAAAAATATATAGGCGTCAAAACGCCACGAAGTATGCGTTGTTTGACGCATACTTTATGGCCGGTGTGAACGCAGCATAAGACTCGTAATCCTGCCCCCCCCCCCACACGTACTGGCTAATGCTACAGTCCCACAGAGACCCACTCCCTGAGGTCCGATGGACTAGCAGCAGGGTTGTCTCGATGCTCTCAGAGCTGTTGGGTGTGATCAGAACCCCGTCCTTCGGTCACGTTGTTAACATGCTCCACAGGTTCTTCAAAGGGAAGTGAGCGACTGGCAGAAAGCACAGCTTAATCAAATCATCTGAACAAGTTCTCTGAGCTTCAGGCATAGACAGTCCCATTCGGCCCTTTGTTGTGGTGCCAACATACCACTGCCTTCCCTCAGACGTCCACTCTTTATTACGAGCTCCTGGTAATACCCTTGAAGTTGTATCCTGACCTCAGGAGTCGGCCAAATACCTCAAATCCACCACTGAGTCTTATTTGGGCCATCTCTTCTCCCGCTGCAGGGCTCTAACTCACTTCTGGAAACACGGAGTCTGAGCTCAGCCGGGCCGGCTCATGTGTGTTACACCCTCTGGCTTGTGTTTAGGTTTGGCCCCGCATTCCAGGGCCTTCCAAAATAAAATCTCAATGTTGCTGCACAAATATTTCAATCTGCTAATGTAACATAGAGCAAAGACTTTGGAGTTCTTATGAATGATAAAAGTAAAAACTACTGGAGAAAAGTCACATATAACAGTTTAGATTCAATTGGACTGAACTGTACATTTAATCAACTCTATTTAATAAAAAGAATTCAATCTATTTAATAAAAAGAATTCAATCTATTTAATAAAAAGAATTCAATCTATTTAATAAAAAGAATTCAATCTATTTAATAAAATGAATTCAATCTATTTAATAAAAAGAATTCAATCTATTTAATAAAATGAATTCAATCTATTTAATAAAAAGAATTCAATCTATTTAATAAAAAGAATTCAATCTATTTAATAAAATGAATTCAATCTATTTAATAAAAAGAATTAAATCTATTTAATAAAATGAATTCAATCTATTTAATAAAAAGAATTAAATCTATTTAATAAAAAGAATTCAATCTATTTAATAAAAAGAATTCAATCTATTTAATAAAAAGAATTAAATCTATTTAATAAAATGAATTCAATCTATTTAATAAAAAGAATTCAATCTATTTAATAAAAAGAATTCAATCTATTTAATAAAAAGAATTCAATCTATTTAATAAAAAGAATTCAATCTATTTAATAAAAAGAATTCAATCTAGATCTAGAAATCGTATTGAATAAAACATTAAGAAGGAAACAGGCAGAGTTTCATTTAATAAAAAATGTTATTTATTGTACTTTTTTCAAGGTTACTAAATCAAATGACATTTTAAATGGACTGAACTGAACATAAATGGAACTGCACTGATGTAAGTGAAGTTATTACTTGAACTGGACAGCACTCAGGTTTTTAGATTTAACTGTACTGAACTGAACTTTGTAGATATTTTATGCATCTAACATATAAATTATAGTCCTAGTATGGGTGGGACTCCTCCCCTGTCCTGGGACATCTTGACCTACCCTCCTACTGCCTCATTTCCTGCTGGTGGGTGGTACCTCGGTCTGCCTGCGTATTTGCAGCTCTTGTATTTGGGGCTGGAGGTTTTTGGCATCTGTCGGCTCGCTCTTTGGTGGCTGCCTGGTGGGGTCTGGGCCCTGGGATCCCCCGAACGTGATCTACTCTCGAGTGGGCGGCTTCAGGCTGGCCTGGGGGCTTGCCATTGCTATCTCCTGGGCCTCTGGCACAGCTGCTGGTTGGCCCCCTGGGGTGAGCCTCTGCATCCATCAGGTGAGTGGGTGGGGCTGCTCCAGTGGCGGTCTCTCTGGGGTCCCCACACTCTGGGAAGACCTCGGGATCTCTGGGATTGGATCTCCTCCATCCTCCACGGGTCTTTGGGGGCAGGTCTGTGGTCCCTCACACTCACTATTGGACATTCCTCTAGAGCAGGGGTGCCCAATCCCGGTCCAGGAGGGCCGGTATTCAGCAGGTTTTAGTTTTAACCCTGTTTCAACACACATGATTTCAATCAGCAGGTGATTAACAGACTTCTGTAGAGCCTGATGAGCTGCTGCACAGGTGATTCAACCACTGAGTCAAGTGTGTTGGAGCAGAGAAACCACTAAAACGTGCTAGATACCGGCCCTCCAGGCCCAGGATTGGGCA
>SSNS01000598.1:127001-169358 GCA_006937985.1 Aphyosemion australe
ATGGCAAGCGCTGCTTGTCGCTACGGTTAACAAATCAATCTGACATCAAAATAAAAGTCTGGTTTGTTCCTTAAATAACAAAATAACAACGAAAACATATTACTTGTATTATATTTGATCCACTTTTGATCAAAATCAATAAATTACCAGCATTTCCCGCTGTTAACTGAAGAAAAAAAGTTTATTTTTCATCAAAACAAAGCAACGCTGCTTTTATTTTGAAAGTGGGTTAGCTATTTGGTTTGTTTTCGCTTCCACTTCCTTCATTTGCGCTACTGCTTCTGTGTTTGCACATGCGCCGTGTGCGGTTCTGATACTGTTTGGGTCACAGACGCTCGCAGCGCCTACTTTCTCGCACGAGGGGAAAATCGGCTCAAAAACGTGAAAAAGTCGCACAGTGTGCGCCCGCCTTTAGGCGGTTTAGAATGGCCTGTATCAGGGCTCCTGGGAAGATGAAAGCAAAAAATAATGTTCTTATGCTTTTTGGAGGCTCAAAGCTCTGTTATAGATTGTTGATTAACTGCATTCTAGGACACCTTTAATGTCAACATTCAGATTATGGAAGAAAACAATTCCACATGGCTAGCACAAATTAGCGCTTAGCTTAGAAAACAAACCGAGTCATGATCAGGGTGAATATCATGAATACATATTTTTAACCCTTAACAAAGTGAGTGACCATACCTGGGACAGCTGAAACTTTGTGTTTTTCGGTCTTTCAGTGATTGACGCTTTAAAAACTCCCAGCAGCCAATCAGAGCAGCTCTGACTGACCCGACCCTAGATGAGTATGACTGAGACTTCCTGTCCAACAGGGATGCTGCAGGTTCCACTGACGGGTGCAAATCAACAGAAACTGGTTTTTCTTCATCCCGTCGTTGGACGTCTCTGTGCCCCAGCACCAAACATCAGCTGGTTTAAACCTTCCATGGTGTGGAAACAGAAGTTAAAGGACTATTTCAGCTGATAAACAGCAGTTTGTTGATTAAAAATCTTTTATTTTTTAAATGTCCACACGAACAATAGAAACAGAAATCTGGGTGAGAGCTGCTCTCATCTGTATGATTTCAGCTGTCCAGGACAGATTCCATCACACCCTAAAAACGTTCTGAAGCTTGGAATTCTCTGGAATACCGACTCACTATAACCCTCCAGCTGTGCTGAACGACCTGGTTCTAGTTGTCAACAACGTTCGGACGGGTTTCTGCTTCAGGAACAGACGTCCCATCAGCACCTGCTGCAGCGGTCCGAGGAACGCTCGACAGCATATCCCTGTGGCGTGGATCCGCCGTGTGATAATCATGGTGAAGCTTCTCAGGATTCCTCCCACCCCGCTCGGCCCATATCGATCCGACACCCTAGACTCTGAGCTGAGGTCAGAGGTCACTGACAGCCAATTCTTCAGCCTGAGAGCTGGTATCGGGAGATGACCCGACCTCGCCGTCGTCCATCTTTAGAGCTGCTGAGAGACGGAAGCTGAAGTTTAAAAAGTTCTTTCAAAACGGCGGTCTCTGAATGATTTCATTGTTTTGATGGATGGATGATTATCTTTAACATCACAGTATTGAGTCAAACAACACAGAACTCAGTTATCTATAGAAAGAAATGAAGAACCTGAGTAAACGTTTCTGTCAAAGTCTGAGAAACTAACAGAAAAAGCTGAAGCCAAACTAAAATCCTCATCCCTCTGGAGCAGCTGAGTCATGCAAACAAACCCTAACCCGTTTATCACACCAACATCCAGTCAACGTTAGCCCACAACATCTGTTTTAATCTTAATTTCTTAATTTGGGAAAATCTAAACAGAAAACTCACCTGTGGAGAAAAACACTGAGTCATCCATATCAAAGCAACAGCATGACTCCTTACATTCATGCCGCTTCAATAACAGTAAATAAAACGGTTAATACAGACACGTTTCTACAAAGTTAAAGTCCCATTAGTCGTCACTCACTGGTGAAAGTTGTTCTCCACATGTGACCCATTCCCTGGGGGAGTGGCGAGCTGCAGACACGGCCGCGCTCAGGAACCATTTGGTGTGTGGAAACAATCACGTTTAGTAATAATAAATAATGACTGAAAGGATACAACAGTTATTTTAGCTGATGCACCTAAAGAACACAAAAACCCACATTTGTTCTGGTTTTCAGCAGATTTTAGGATTTGCCTTCAAAATCAAAACATTATAAAAATGAATCCCCTGTGGCGTCACCACAAAGACACGTTCCTTAATGATGTTTATCATTACAATCTATTGAATCTTATCAAGGTAACACTTTACAATAAGTCCCTTTATTAACGTTACTTAGTGCATTATTAAGTATTAATAAACAAAGAGTCCCTTTATTAACGTTACTTAGTGCATTATTAAGTATAAATAAACAAAGAGTCCCTTTAACGTTACTTAGTGCATTATTAAGTATTAATAAACAAAGAGTCCCTTTATTAACGTTAGTTAGTGCATTATTAAGCATTAATAAACAGAGTCCCTTTATTAACGTTAGTTAGTGCATTATTAAGCATTAATAAACAGAGTCCCTTATTAACGTTACTTAGTGCATTATTAAGTATTAATAAACAAAGAGTCCCTTTATTAACGTTACTTAGTGCATTATTAAGCATTAATAAACAGAGTCCCTTATTAACGTTACTTAGTGCATTATTAAGTATTAATAAACAAAGAGTCCCTTTATTAACGTTACTTAGTGCATTATTAAGCATTAATAAACAGAGTCCCTTTAAAAACGTTACTTCCAATCCAATCCAATCCAATTTTATTTCTATAGCACTTTCTACACAACACTGTCGACCAAAGTGCTGTACAATAAAAAATATAACAAACATCAATAAAACATTAAAAACACATCACAATAAAATATAGCCTAAAAAAATAAAAAAATAAAACATTTAAAAAATTTAAAAAACGAGCAGATGTACAACAATCAGGTCGTGTTAAACGCGAGTGCATAGAAGTGCGTCTTAAGAAGGGTTTTAAAAACTCCAAGTGAGGAAGCTTGCCTAATATTGCCCGGCAGCTGATTCCAAAGGCTTAGTGCATTATTAAGTATTAATAAACAGAGTCCCTTTACAAACGTTACTTAGTGCATTTTTAAGCATTAATAAACAGTCCCTTTACAAACGTTACTTAGTGCATTATTAAGCATTAATAAACAAAGAGTCCCTTTATTAACGTTACTTAGTGCAATATTAAGTATAAATAAACAGAGTCCCTTTATTAACGTTAGTTAGTGCATTATTATGTATTAATAAACAAAGAGTCACTTTAACGTTAGTTAGTGCATTATTAAGCATTAATAAACAGAGTCCCTTTATTAATGTCACTTAGTGCATTATTAAGCATTAATAAACAGAGTCCCTTTATTAACGTTACTTAGTGCATTATTAAGTATTAATAAACAAAGAGTCCCTTTATTAACGTTACTTAGTGCATTATTAAGTATTAACCCAGCTGATGTCTCTGTGCTTGACAATTACAGGCCAATCTCCAACCTCCCTTTTACCTCGAAACTGCTGGAGAAAGTTGTTTATCAGCAACTTGTGTCTCACATATCTGACTCCGATTTGTTCGAGGTTTTTCAATCAGGGTTTAGGTCTGGTCATAGCACTGAGTCAGCCTTGTTGAGGGTTTTAAATGACATTTATATTTCACTGGATCAGGGTTCGTCTGTTGTGCTTCTTGTGTTAGATCTGTTACAGCCCTTGGCTGTTTGTGTTCTTGTATTTTTTTTTATGCTTTCTGGTTTCCTCCCTTCCGGTGTGTGTGTGAGAAGTCAAGCCCCACCTGGATCCTCTCCCCCTTGATTGGCTCCACCTCAGCTGTCCCTGATGGTAATCAGGCTGGCTCTCTTACATAAGGGCAGCCTGCCTTCAGTTCAGGGGAGCAGCAGGGCAGAATGGTTCTCTGCAATGTTGTTTCCCCGGTGGCATTTTGGTTTCAGATTTTGTTTGATTTGTCTTGGATTTAATTAACAACTTGTCTCTGTTTTGTTTAGATTCCCCTTTCAGAAAAGACTGTGGCCTTAAGGGAAAACACGTAGGAAGGTGCTGAAGCCTTTCCAACAAGGGAGTAAGGTTCAGTACCAGAGACCTTTTGGGATTTCGTGCAGGTCTCTAGAATAAAGTAGCAGTGGTTAGCAGAGACTCAGTGCAAGTTGTTTCGATTGTCGTTTTGCCACCGGTTTGGTTTATTTATTTTGTGTATGTTCAGTTCCATTTGTAAATAAATTGTTTCAATTATTTTTGCACTCGACCATGTGTCCATCATTGTTGCCCCCAGGCCCCCTAGACAGCCTGGGTCATAACAAGATCTAACTGCAGCTTTTGATACGGTCGACCACGACATTCTCCTTGATCGTCTGGAGCGGTGGGTCGGGATCAGTGGGTCTGTACTAGACTGGTTCCGGTCGTATCTCCATGGAAGACGGTTTTGTGTTAAATTGGGGGACGCATTTTCCTCCTGGGAGGATCTTCGCTGGGGGGTCCCACAGAGCTCGATTCTTGGCCCACTTCTTTTTGCAATTTATTTGCTGCCCTTTTGGCTCAATCATTCGCAAATACGGCCTTGCGTTCCACCTATATGCTGATGACTGCCAGATCTACACCTCGTTTCGTCAGGGGGATGGTCTTGCTATCATGTCCCTTGTGTCCTGTCTCAACAAGGTGAAATCTTGGCTAGTGGCTAACTATTTGCACGTTAATGAGGGTAAAACAGAGCTCATTATTTTTAATCCAAACAGCAGGCTTGCTGCGGGTTCAGTAGTTGATCCGGGCCCTCTCTCTCCCTTTTTGAAGCAAGTTGTCACTAGCTTGGGGGTGAGAATTGACTCGGGACTTAAGTTTGATGCTCACGTCAATTCCGTTATCCGATCGTGTTTTTTCAATCTTAGACGCCTTGCCACAATCAAGCCTATGCTGTCGAGAGTCCACCTGGAGCAGGTACTCCATGCATTTGTAATCTCTAGGTTGGATTACTGCAACTCTCTCTATGCTGGGCTTGGTCAGTCAACACTTCATCGCCTCCAGGTTGTGCAGAACAGCGCCGCCAGGTTTCTGACTGGCGCCAGGAAACGGGACCACATCAGTCCAGTGTTGGCTTCCCTACACTGGCTTCCAGTCTTTTATCGGGCACGTTTTAAGCTTCTGGTGTTTGTTTTTCATTTCTTTCAGGGAGGCGCCCCTCCTTATTTAGCGGCGCTCTTGAAAAAACATGCGCCATCACGATCTCTGCGCTCTTCTGATCAGGGCCTGCTTGTTGTCCCTCGCACTAGGTGTCGGACTCGTGGGGACCGGGCTTTCTCAGCCTTAGCACCGTCACTCTGGAACCAACTGCCACCGTAAATTAGGCTGTCTACATCTCTGCCGGTTTTTAAGAGTAGGCTGAAAACCCACTTTTTTCGTCTAGCGTTTCCAGAAAACGCTTGATGTCTGCCTGTTTTTATGCTTTTATGTTTTTATGCTTTTATGTATTTTTTATTGTTCAATGTTTTAATATTTCTTTTTATCATGATTTTATGTTGTTCTCAGCGCCTTGGCCTCCTGTAACGGGTGTGGAAGGCGCTATACAAATAAAGGTTGATTGATTGATTGACTGATTAATAAACAAAGAGTCCCTTTATTAACGTTAGTGCATTGTTAAGTATTATTAAACAATGCTTAATAATCCAGAGATCCAGAGAGAGAGATGAAAAAACGGCTTCTGTCAGAGGTTCGTTAACTCCTCAGCATCCAGAATGATAATGAAGCGCACATGCGGGAAGCCCCCGCTGGCTGATTCTATCCACCAATCAGAGGCTCCCCCTGATGGTAGGCATGATTTTGAGCCGACCAATCAGTCGGCAGTGGGTGTGTTGGACCGGTTTTGGCCCGAGGCAGACCGCCTTGGGAAGAGGGCTGAAAACACGTCCAGTTGTGCGGGGTAAATTACCGGGCTACCCGGATGTGAACAGTCCTTACCCTATCTAGGCCGTGTGGAGCTGATGCTAGTGTGAAAGCGCCATAAGTGTCCTTAAGGTTAGGACAATGGGCCGGGGGTGGGTGGGGGTGTCTGCTTCGTAATGCATTAATTAATAGTAACATTAAGTTTAAGCAGTTCTTAATACTTTAATAGTTTATTAATGCCTAATAATGCACTAAGTGATGTTAATAAAGGGACCCTTATTGTAAAGGGTTTCCCTCATCAACACACATAAGAAACATAGCACTGTTAATTTCGTTGATGAAATATTTTCGTTTCTTATTTTTGTGATGAATGAATTTTTGTGGACGAAAACTAAACGAAAACTAAAAAATAAACGCTAAATAAAGACTAAATTATGACAAATATTGATCGACATTTTTGTTGACAAGTAAGAGACGACAACAAAAATTGACAAACGAAAATCCAATCAGAAAATAGAAAAGATTGGACAATGGAAAAAAGGACCAATCAGTAAATGGAACAGGCAGGACTTGACGAGAAAAGAACCAATCAGAATCCGTATGTGGCCGCAGTTTGAACAAGCTACAGCTACCTGGATGTCTATGCCGGTTTCAGTTTGTAACAGTTTATGTCTAAAAAGAGAAAATGTCCACGGCTGGGAAGAAAAGCGTTAGATGTGACGATCTGGAAACAATTTGCTTGGTGAGTACACAACCGGGGTTTCCCCTGGTTTTAAAAGTGTTACGTGTTAGCGGCTAGCTAGGTAGCAGTGTTTTAGTGAGGAAAAAAACATTCAAGTGGTCTAGAAAAACGTTCAGGCAGCTCACCACCTTGGTAAATTAATTCCAGAGAAAACTCTAATAAATACACCTGAAAACAATGCTTACCTTTAGTTTACCTCCTCACACTATTGGAGTAACACCTTTTATTGTTTTGATAGTATGATGTCATTTCCTGTCATGTTAACAAATATTACTGCACATTATACAGATTTGTTTACTTAATTAATACTGAGAGACAGTTTCAAACTCATTTTGGTATTTTCCATTAATTATTGTTATTAAAACAATAACTAGTTTTACTGACCCAAAGTGTTCTTTACAGTTTCAAGTAGGTGGAGTTAACATTTCTTTTACAGACGTTGAAAATTATTTTACTAGAAGAAAAATACATTTATTTCAGTCGACTAAAATTATTTTCTATTTTAGTTGAGTAAAATAAGACTAAAATGAAAAGAAATTGGACGACTAAAATGTGACTAAAACTAAATAAAAAATTCTTGTCAATTTTAACACTGAAACAGAGTTGGTAAAAATGTATTCAACCCTTTACTGCTCAGCCAGGTGGAAGATCTCTCTCGTCCACAGATCTTATTCAAAAATGAGACTGAAAAAAAAAAAGTACAAAAATAAAAATATGAAGATGTTTCAATAAAAGGTTCATCGTCAGCATACATCCCTACATTAATATTATTTTAGGACCATGTTTTATACACGTCCCAAAGGAACTCAGAAGTCATAAATCAGTTTACTAACGTATTCATGGGTAAACACTTGTTATCTGTCCTCCTGAAGAAATAAACGTGTAGTCCCAACACAGACAGAAACCCACATGTGGAGTCCTGCAGGTCGGCCCGCTATGAGCCCTCTGACCTCCCTCCCCGGGGGTCAGCCCAGCCCCCCCATGCAGCTATCGCTTTACTGCACCCCAGGGATCCACGGCCCCGCCCACCCCCGACCCAAAAGACTCTGAACCCTGCAATCTGACGGGGGTGGGGGGGTAGAGAAACCCACAAAGTCTGGACTCAATCACTCGCTTCTGATAATCCAGCAAAGCTCACACACACACACACACACACACACACACACACACACACACACACACACACACACACACACACACACACCAAAGTGTGGTGGTGCTGACTTGTTTGAGTAATCGTTGTTCTGCTGGGAGATGCTAAAACTCAGGAAAATTGTTGGTGGTTCTGGGACAAAAGGCCGAGAACGGATCCCTTCAGAACCGGGAGGGAAACAGAAGTGTCAGCGTGAACGACGGAGCAGTGAAAGAAGGAGGCGAAGCGACGCGCGGGAGAAGCAGAGGGAGGTGAAGCAGGTGAGCCCCACAGGTCTCGTACGCCAGCTCGGAGCTCTCCGTGTGAACGCGCTCCTCTCTGGGTTCATTCATTCATGTTTTAGGAGGAGGAACCATCTCGTTTAAGTGGGTCCTCCATTAGAGTGTCACAGAAAATAAAAAGACCAAGGTAACAATTTCCATGCAAAGATAGAATCAATGGGCCAAGAGAGCAAAAGATGACACACAAAAATAAATAAACAAATCAGTACACTCAAAATAAATGCATTTCAAGTGAAAGTGAGAATTATTATAAATGCATAACTATTAATCTAAAAGAAAATCAAAACTACAAACGAAATCTGACGAGCTCTGTGAATGTTGTAGTGGGACCGCAATTAAAAATGATGGAAAATTAAACACATTTAAAAATAAACAGCAACCAGTGAAGGTTCCTCCTAGCTTCCGCAGGAGGCCAGGACGGATCATACATGTGAATCTGGCAGATTAGTTTGGCCCGGTTTCACATACAACGTCTCCACGGGTCGCTCGGGCCGAAGCATCCTCGGGTCCCATCGCTGAGCCAATCAGGCAGCAGAGAAACACTCGCTGGGGTCCAATCATGCAGAGGCTCAAAAATAGAAACCTTCTTCTGTGATTTTTGTTTCTGGTGATCATGATTAAAAACAGGACTTAGATGTCCTTCGTTTCTGTCTTCATTTTCCAACAATTAAAGGACATCTCCATGTAAATTACAAGGATGCTTTCAGGAGAATTCACACAGATTTGGTGCTAATTCCAACAGCAAATGGAGAAAGTGTTAGTGGCTGCTGTTATTAACTTCATATAACTAAAAGTCTGAACTCCTGATTAGATGAACCACACAGACGTGCTTAATTACAAGGATCCGTTCCTTCTGTAATCATCTGTAATGTTACCTTATATAACTTATGGTGTGGAGGTTTGGGGTAATGCTATAAAAGCATTTATATTTATTTCAAAAGAGAGAAACCAGAACAGTTCACACTTTGGGTTTTTGGGAGCACACAAGCTCAACATTTTGGAGGGGGGCCTCCAAGTCCATTTTGCCTTGAGCCCCCAAATGCCTTGAACCGGCCCTGGGAGTGGGACTGAGCTTTGAAGGTCATCTGAATTGTTTCAACTATGTAAATAATGCATGCTTATAGATTGTTGCTTTGTGCCTTTTCATTTTCAAGCACTTTGTTTTGGTTTCTTGTTTTTTATTTGACTGTTTTCCATCCCGTCTTTCTCTGATCTTTCTGCATCTCCTCTAAATCCTCCAGAAAAAACACTTCCAGGCTTTCTGAGTTTTTTACTTCATGAGTTACTTTTGAACTAAGCAGCTCAAAGGTAGTGCTGCAGCCAAGGCAGAGAGGTGAAATAACCGCAGCACAGCAGTTCAGGGATCTGCACTCTCCTCTGCTTTTGACCACATAATGCATAATGGTCAGCAGGCTCAGGGACCTGGGGTTGTCTGGTTTAGTACTGGATTGGTTCTTGTCATCTCTCCGGTAGAAGCTTTAGTGTACTGGCAAATCAGATATCTTCTGGGACTCCTCTTGTTTTTACTTTACATTCTACCCCTACGAAAGTTAATCAACAATTTCAGCAATATATCATATCACCTGTATGCAGACGATTGCTCCTTTTATGAGAATGAGTTGCATTTATTGTCTCCACTCATGGACTGTCTGTGCCAAATCAAACGTTGGCTGAGTACGGACTTTAGTTTAACCCTAACAAGACTGAAACTCTAATTATTGCTCTTGGGAATAAGCTCCAAATAATCAAAGACCACTAGATTGAGTGTCCGCAACCTCGGTGTTATTTTTGACTCTGAGATGTCTCTGACACAACACACAAACCAGTTAGTTAAAAATTGTCTCTTCCAATTGAGAAATATTTCTAAACTCAGGACTATGCTTTCTAAAAAGGAGCTAGAGATGATAATACATGTTTTTATCTCCTCTCGTTTAGATTATTGTAACAGTATTTTTACATGTTTAAGTCAGAAGGACCTTCAATGTCTTCAGGTGGTGCAAAACTCCGCTGCCAGACTTTTAACATGCACCAGTAAAAGAGCTCACATCACCCCTGTTTTAACGACTCTACACTGGCTCCCAGGTCTATAGGATCCAGTTCAAAATCTTAATCCTTACTTTTAGAGCGCTACACGGTCAGGCACCCGATTATATCATTGATCTGTTGACTATCCACAGTCCAGGACGCTCTCTCAGATCTTCAGGCAAATGGTTACTGGACGTGCCCCGAACTAGGCTTAAGACCAGAGGTGACCGAGCCTTTCAGGCAATGGCCCCCTCACTGCATTACCACCTACCCTACCCTCTCTGACCACTGTTGAGTCTTTTAAAAAGCAATTAAAAATCAAATCTTTTTACTCAGGCTTTTTATTGATTCTGTTGATTTTTATTGATTTTAATAGCTTTGCTTTTATGCTTTAGGTTTGTGTTTTATTGCTTTTATGGGAGGTTTTATTGATTTTATTTCTATAAAGCTTCAATTTTGCTATATAGGTTGGTGTTTATATTTATTTTATGGTAGCTACTCTTCTTTTTGGCATCATTATGATTGTGTGAAGCACCTTGTGATTCTTTCTGTGAAAGGTGCTAAATAAATAAACATTACTTATTTACTTACATTACACCGCAAAAAGAGCGAAATGCGCACTGCGCGCCCGGAGCAGTGAGGTGATGTCACCGGAGCACAGATGAGCTCCGCTAAGGCAGAGCGCGTCAAGCATGAAGTTAGTATATTTATGAGCGGACATGAATGATCGCGTGTTAATTGTTTTGTTTTGGTGGCGTGACTTTGTGGTCGCGGTGCACGCAGGAGCGCATGAACGATCAGCGGTCTCTGTCCTCTCTGCTCTAAAGAAGTCCTGGTGCGCTAGAGTCCATATAAATAATGTTATAAAGAAACTGGACCTTTTTCAGGCTCCCCTGTAATTAGATCCCCGAAGAAAACCCACTAATTGATTCCTGGTTAAAAATGCGTTGTAATGCACGCATCTGACATTTGAACCGAGTAAAATATTCTGAGCTCTGCTGAGGCAGAGCGCGTCAGGCGTGTTAATGATTTTCCTTTGTGACTTTAAGAATGTTACTGGGGCTGTACGCAGGTCAGCAAGAAGCATCTGGAGCGCATGAACAATCGACGCTCTCCGTACCTGAGGAGACGCTGCAGCGAGCGCAAGAGAGGAGCACAGACTTGGAAAAAAGGGTGGAGTAACTCCATCTGTAAAATAAAGTCTTTTAATTGATTATCTTAGCGGTGTGTGTGGGTGTGTGTGTCGTGCCCGGTAGCTGAGTCAGTTCATAAATGTCTCCCTGATGCTTTTCTGTTAGACCTCTTTTATTCCCCTTCCTAGGGCTGCTCACATGGGCCCCTAGTGGGCGTGGGCCCCTGGGCCAGTGCCCACAATGCCCATTGGATAATCCAGCCTTGCCTCTCTAGCCTCTTTTATAAAACAATGCCACCAGGGAGCCTATGGTCGTTTATAAGAGCTCAGACCGTGGCGGTAATGTTGCGCAATCATGTCCGTATGGGGGCGGTCTCTGCACTGTCGCGGACTTCCGTGTATCTTGGACATAACTTGCCTTTTATTGCCGTCGAAGCCGCACTCGTTAAGTTTTTATTTTAACAACCAGCTACAGGTGTGTGTGCTCCACCATCCCTGTGAGCTGTCAGGTGATCTGAGCTGCAGATCTAACGGAGAGAAGCTCCTGGAGCACCGCATCGGTCCAAATGATCATCTCAGCTGATTAATGTTTACAAAAGTGAAACTTAAGTGCGTGTTTACTTTCATTTTCATTATAGTTCCCGGCCGGAGCGCAGCATTAATTCATCATATGGTCATGACACCTCCCTCTGTTGCGCCAAGGCTTAATGTGCGTTTTTAAGATTGGCGAAGCCGCAATATTACCACAATATTACTACCAAGCGTGGCGGCACGAATGCTGCAAAATTCCCGCAACGTGATGCCGCCATGGTGCGTTCATAAGAAACACGTTGCGGTAATATTGCGCTGATTTGCCGGCACGGTGTGTCTTATAAAAAGGGCTTCTGTGTTAAAGGTCAACTTTACTCATATTTTAATCCATCTGCAGTGGTCTCTAGCAGGAATGAAGGCCTTGTAAGTCATACTTGGGGAAAAAAGCCCCAGCGCCCGTTTGAGGAACTAGAAGTGAGCCAGGTCAGAGCTGAGCTTCAGACGACAGGATCTGGAGTCTTACTTCCTGGTATGTGGACATCTCTCCTCTGATTGGCTAACAGCAACACGACTCTACCACTGACTCTGTTTGCTCTGCAACGTTGATGTTTTATCTCCACAAATAACACAAGCCTGGAGGGGTTCTGCTGTGTGGTGGAGTTGCTAATGCTAACGGTTAGCTTCTGCTAAACCAACAACAGCTTATATTCCTTTTTTTCTTGGTCTCCTGCTCGGCTGTTTCCTTTTTTGTTCTGGTGAAACGTCCCCTTGCTTCTTTGTCACACGCTGATGTTCTTTTTTGTGTGTGTTATAAGTAGGGGTGGGTGCAATTCAGATTGGCTAATGCTAAAGCTAGCGGATAGCAGACTCACGTCGTGGGTTCAAAAAAACACAATGATCTTAGAACTAAGAATGACTAAACTCTACAAGCGGAAGAAAAGTCCCACCATCCTGTTTATTCGTAGCTGTCTGCAGCGCTATGGAGCAAAGCCACAGCAGCTACCGGGACTCACGTTGTTGTTGTTGCTACGAGATTGCGCAACACACCGCTCCAGGTCTATGGCAAGCCGTTGTTGTATGTAATTCACAAACACTTCTATCTGTGAACGTAATTTAAACTGGATTATTGCCAACCCGTACATTATAGACATGCCACCATTACATTGTTACCAGTAGAAATGAAATGTTATTCAATATCTCAAAAGCTGTAAGACAGTTGAGGTGACAGCATGTTGTTTTGCATGTTATTGAACTGTTTTCTAATAATGTTCTGTTGTTAAATAAAGTAAAGGAAGGAGAGAAAAAATGTTTCCCTAGCAGGTTTTAAATGTTCCCGTTTAATCCAATTAATCGAGTCGAGACCCCATCCGATTCATCGATTATCCAAATAATCGTTTGTTGCAGCCCTATTTCCAACAATGGAGGGGACACTAGAGCAAGTAAAGCTTTCCCTGATCGAAGTTAAGTTGGTCAAAGTGCAAATATTTACACAAGTCATACAGTCATAAAATAAGATTTTGTCTTTGAAAAATAGTTAAATGTAAAAAAAAAAGTATTTAGTTACTGAGAGTAGTTTTAGAGGAACTGAGTTGATTGATAGGTTATTTATTTACAAATGTAGACAAAGAAGAAGACAATCAATCTCGTATGAAAAAAAACATTAAAAATGTCAATAATCGAAGAATCATGGCACCAGTAATCGAACCGAACCAACAACCATTATAATCGAAGAATCGAAGCTCCCATAATCAAAATGGAATCGAATTGTGAAGGACCCTTTTTGGAACACCCCTAGTTATAAGCCCTTCCTGTTTTCCCTACGTATGTTTTTTCACATGATTTGCAAGGTATTCCATAGACGTCGTTGCATTTTTGATCTGGTTCTATCTTGTCCTTTGGATGGACACGTAGCTGACGGAGCTTTAGATGTGGTTTCACTGCTACGGTCTGAGTCGGTGCCTCCTCATGATGCGTTGTATTGGTTCTGTTATCCCCGGATGTGTGGTATGGTTATGGTGCTTTTTGGACTTTCTCTTCTATTTTTTTTTGTTTGACTTGCTCTTTCCCTTTATTTCTGGCCCACCTCGGATACTGACATAAACTGAGCGCTTGTTTTATGTGCTGGCCGTTCTTCCTCTGCTGTCAATCAGGGCCACCTATATTCCAGGTGTCCTCAATCATGTCCAGGGGAGGTCCACGCCATTCAGATTGTCAATCTGGAGATGGTTCAGCAAACCACCATAGACCTGTTTGCTGCGTGCGAGAACATGCACTGTAATCAGTGTTTCTGCTGGGAGTGGACGCATTTGCGCACTGACCTTGGCCCAGGATGCTCCTTTACGCGACTCGCTGATTCCCCCGACTCCTGGATCATGAACTTCTCATGAGCCCCACCATGGCTGCACCTATGGAGAGAGGATTCTCTTCTCCAGGCAGGGACTGTGATCAGACACTCCCTGCAAATGGGCCAGCAGCTTGGCGTCGGCTGCTCTGAATGGACGAGCTTAGAGGCCTAGAGGTCCTTCATGATTCAATGTGTGCTCCCTCCACTACGTTGGCCATCTTTCGGCGCTGGTGTGAGGAGCAGGGTGCCCACCCTCTCTCATGTCTATAACCAGCATTTTTCAATTACAATTCAGAACACCTTCAAAACTCAGTCCCACACCCGGGGCCGTTTCAAGGCATTTTGGGGGCCAGGGCAGGATGCCCCCCTGGCCCCTGTCTCACAGGGGTCCCCCAGAAGTCTCTGAGTACTTTGCACCCTGGTTGTCCTTCCTGCTGGTGCTGCTGGACAAGGACCCCACCTTCAACATTGGTAAGACGTTGAAGCTGTCTTCTGTCACCACAGCTGGAGACAAACAGGTTTTTTAATCTACCCCTCAAGAAATGTTTTCTAAGACGTGTTAGGTGATGCGGACCTGTGTCCTGCTCACTATTCCAGAGTGGGTTTTACGTGGCCTGGCTAAAGCCCCGTCCGAGCCCTAGACCTGGTTTTGCTCAGGTTCCTCATGACTGCTTTGCTACTGGCTCTGACTGCCATCTCAGTGGTTCCATCATGCCTCAGGATTTGGGCGGATGGCTGTCCTGCCCCCTTAGGTCCATCCATCCATCATCATCCGCTCATCCAGAGCTGGGTCGCTGGGCCAGCTCCTCTCTCTGTATTACAGGGACTGTTCCATCGGACCTTCACTGTCGACCCAGTGCCTTTCATATTGCCTGTGTGAGGCCTTATGCTTCATCAGGGTGGGAATTCCCTCAGAAGCTGAAAGTGCATGCCACCAGACATTTTTTCCTTTTCTATGGTTCTGAGCAGTGGTATGTCGGTCTAAGACACCTGCCTGGCTGCAGCTTCCTCTTGTTCGTCGTACGTTTTTATTGCGGTATGTCTCTTCAGCATCCATCTGTCACTCCGTACTCGGAGCCTCATCAGGCTGATATGAATGTTCTGTGGCAGAGCGCCTACCTGCTCTCCCACTGCGAGTGCATAGGTCACATCCTGACATGTTTATTTGAGTTGCGTGCCTCCATCACCATTCCTGATGGTTTTGATGATGGCCCCATTCTCCCTCCTTTGGTTATTGCTGGGGCTTCCTTGTGGCACACTGGTCACCTTGCTCCTATCTGGAGCAGTGTTCGTTACCCTGCTGGGATGGTCGAGTCACTCGTTTTTTCCCTGATTGGGCTGTTTTCAGGTGAACTCTTCTTAGCGAGTCCCCTGCTGTGTGAATACACATTGTGACTCTTCATCACTCCCTTGCCCTGGCTGCTCACCTTTGCTTATGACGCCTGCACAGCTGCCATCTGGGAGGAGAGTGTGTTTTTATTTGGGTTTTTTGGCACTGGATGAACAAGTGAGGCGTGAACTCATCCAGCTTTGCCTTTAATCCAATAGCAGGCCTTAAAGGGCAAAGCCTCTATGAAATAGAACGATGGTTACGTATTGGAACCCCAGATACTATGAGTATAGGTGCAGCCCTTTAAGCGGCAGGCCTCACTGGTTCCGGTAGGGTCAAGAGCCTTGGGCTAGCACCCGTTGTATACTGGAGCTGGGCCTGCAGTAGGCAGGCGTATATTGAAAGCTCTTCAGGATTGGCTGGCTAATGAGAGACGTTATCCAATAGCAGGCCTTAAAGGGCTGCGCCTATACTCATAGAATCTGGGGTTCCAATACGTAACCATCGTTCCAGTGTTAAACCTTGTTTGATCCCTTTTTCCCAGATGAATGGCAGACTGGAGTGTCATTGCCACCTGTTGGACTGGGGTGTAAAACGTTAGGTGCAGCTGGCCCAAACGTGGCAGCTTTACTCACAGCTACACAGAAACTAGCCTTGAGGGTCAAAGGGACATAAAGAAACCATGAAACAGGATTTTTGTTTCTGAGTCACTGAGAAAACCTAACCTGGGAATCACATCATGGTCATTTTCTTGAAGTTTGAAAGAATGAAAAACACCAACGTTAGTATGTATTAATGAGAACAGCAGCCCCCCCCCCCCATGTCCCACAGCAGGCCCAGGAAAAACAGCACATGTAACATCATGTAGGAGCTAAACATAGAAGCAGCCTGCGAGTGCCCTGCATGCCAGCGCTGCACCACCTGGTTCACTCAATCTGACCCCCCCCCCCCTGTCAGAGTCTCGTCCATCAGCCTGCAAAGCAGGGGCTATCACAGACATACCGCCTGAAGAGGGCCTCGGCTCGGATTCAGGCGGTCCTCCTTCAGAGGGACCCGGGTTTGCAGGCTGTAATTCATATTCACACCCGCTGCAGCATTCCAGAGTCAGCTCCTCCACACGCTCGGCTCAGCGAGGAGCGACTGTAATGGCCCCGTCGTTACGGCCCTCCAGCGGACGAATTTCAATGCGTATGAAATGATTACCAACTGATATGAATCATCAATGGAGGGGAACATATACCTGCTGATGCACATGGACTAAAGAACTGACTGAGCACAGTGAGCTTAGTTTGTCTTTAGTCTAGAAACATTTCACTTCATCTAGACAATTATTTAGCTTTAAAGAGCAAACTGGTTTAGATCATTCATTTTTGCTGTAATTTTAACCAAAGAAAAACTTTTAAGGACGTCCCCGCTCTAATCTGAGAATGCGGATCCCTCCTGGATCATCTACTCCAGGTCTGCGTGGAGGGGTCCTGCCTCAGGAGGAGGACAGGTGGATCAGGCCAGAGTCTGCAGTTTGGAGGATGCTGAACCGGTCTGTTGTGGTGAAGACGGACAAGAAGGCCTTCATTCTCCCGTCTGTCTACGTTCCAACCCTATTTTCCTTTAAGACCCCCCCCCCCCCCACATAATAAAAGTGATTGGTTACAAACTTCATACAGACAGTTTACAGAGCATTGGTATTGGTACAAGACCCGGGCTAAATAAGGTCAGCTTGGCTTTATTGTGACCCAACGGGCCACAGCAGTGAAGCTAACTCACCTCAAGCAGCTGCTACCAGACCAAGACGCATCATTTACTTACAAGTGTTTGAAATTCACCCCATTTTAGAAAAGTTCAGCAACGCCGGATGTGTCTCTGATTCCTTGGCTTTACAACCAAAGCCTGACCGCCTCGGCTCTTCGCTCTGAGAACGAACACCTCGGCTGAACTCGGACCGGTTTTCAAACGGCTAGATAAGAAGCACATGTAGGCCCGCCAGATTGAAGGATTTACTGTGTCTATATGATGATGGAGGGGGCCATAAAGCAGAGAAAGAGGCTCTGTTGATGGATGGCCTCACCGCCGGCCAGCCGGGAACAGACGGATTCTCCACCTCCGCAAATCGCCGAAGGGAAAGAGACATGAGACAGATGTGTATGTCTTCTCCTGACAATACAACTGTTGGAAATCTTTGTTCTCTGGTCTCGCAGCACACCGCCGTGCGTTTGGACATGAACAGAATGTCTGGGTTAAATTACACATGTGGCCTCAGCCGGACCCTCCCTCCGCCCGTCATCACGGCTTTAGGGAGTTTAGGGAGCAGATTAGTCCGAGCCCCTGAACTGTGAGCTCCTCGTTCAACACACCACTTGATGTAATTGTTTTTGGAGTGGAGATGCTAACCTGCTGCTCACTCTGGAGCATGCAACAGCCCTGTGTCCTCTCTGCTCTGACAGCTGACACCGTCGCTGGAACATTAGATAAATGATTTTAGGTCAGAAACCTGGTTGAGAAGGGACTTTATGGAGGTTTAGTGATGTGGAGGGCAAACTACGAGTCACATAAACAGTCTTTTTCCACAAAAATAAGCTGGTTTAAGTGTGAAAAATGGAACATTTTGGTCCTTTTTAAGAGTCATTCTGTCACCTGTTTATTTGTGTATTTTTAATTAGAGTTTATAATCGGCTGTTTTATGTTCCTGCTCCTGGAAAGCACAGTGAATTGCTTCTGTGTATGAAATGTGCTCTACAAATAAAGCTGCCTTGCCTTTCAGTGAGGAGCTTAAAGTGGGCGGAGTCTCTAGAAACAGGAAGAAAGCCTCTGACCAGTCAATTTCAGTCTATCATGGCCCAAAATAATATTAACCATGGCTCCAGTAGTGCCGCGTTTATTGAGCCGTAGACACTTTCAAGTCTTTTTTAAGAGAAGATCCTTTTGTGGTTCCTGATTTCTCCCATGATGGTGAACTTCAACCAAGAATAGGACATTAATGGCTGTAGAGGTACACTACTTGCCAGATCCACCAGAAGGACAAAGTGCCATCAAATCAGAGAGGATCCTCATTGAAGTCAAGAAGTGTGATCCGACTCGCAGCTCCTCGGTGAGCTGATGATGGTGACGAGCTACTCCTCTCTGAAGCCATGGACAGTTGGCCTGCACTGCTTTACAAGAGACGGGTAACTTGTCCCAGATATTCATAGAACTGCTGAAAACGAAGGATACACTAACTCTCTCTGTGCAGCCATTTCATCAGGCAGGAAGGTGGCTCTCAAGGGCATGATGGACTGGAGGTACAGCATGTAGATTCAAACTGGAGTTTCAAAGGCATTTCTCTCTAATTTCATGTAGGACTCTAACCAGATCAGAAGAACTGTGGCTCTGCTCGACCTTCCACGTTCCTGAGGGACTGTGGACTAATCCAGATGTAAGAAAATGTCTCTATTAAAGGTGGAATATGTGTTCTTGGAAAAAGTCAGTCAAGCAAGTTACATTAAAAAAACAACTAAACTTAAAGGTCCAGGCTCCCCTCTAGAGGCACAGAATCTGATGGTCCGGCTTGTGACACCAACATAAACACAGCTCTGCTGAAATTCACAGACAACAGGGCAAATCCTCCAGAACCCACTCCAAATCAAACCTGCTCCCACTCGCATGAGCCATTGCACGACTCCAGGGGGGACCCTGGAGAAATGGTTCAGACCGTTGAACTGTTTCGTTTCCCCAAAATGTCGCTTTGCTTCAACAGATTTTTACAAGAACAAAGACGGCACCTTTAAATGAAATTTGCAAATATCTGTTACACTAGCTACCCACTGCACTTCACTTCCTGATCAGCTGTTCTGAACCGAGAACACGATTCATGTACATAAAGGGGTATGTGCAGAGGGGGGAGGGAAGGTCAAAGGTCAGTTTTATGGAGGGATCAGGATCCAGTAAAGGACGAGACGTTCACAATGTTTGGATGAGGGTTTTTCTAAGGATTGTACCTTTCAAGTCTGGTATGTTTTTATCTATCACACTATTCTTGGTTTCCTTCCAACATACTTGCAGAAACACATTTCTCCAAAGACTACTAGAGGCTGCTGTATGTGGTCACATGACTTGTTCCTTTTAAATGTACCAAGGGTTGGCACTGAGTTGGGGAGAAAAGCATTTAGATCCTCTAGAATCAGCTCCAAAACCAGCTGAATGTGAAAGACCTGGGGCCTCATTTATCAAACGTTGGTAGAAACGTTCCTATATTCCCTCCTACGGATGAAATTTAGAATGTGTGTACGAACAGTCAACGTCCTGATTTATGAAACATGCGGTGGCCTCTCGTACGCACGTTCCTCCGCAATCGTCTGATGATAAATCCCACCTGTGCGCTTGCAGGAGCTCGTGCCCATTTAACGTCATTTACATACAAAAACGCCCTCAATTAACCATATTTGGTCACACTACGTCCTCAGGTCGGGAGGGGATTCCCTGGGTTCTTCCCGGACAAAAAAGAAAAACTTTATTGACAGCGAGATCGAAGCACCGGACACTTGACAACGCGTGTTTGATCGGGGAGCGGAGGAGGTTCTGGAGGTTGTTTTATTTGTAAAATAGAATCTGGACTGGAATCGGATCAGTGCTGCGCTCACGGAAGAGCCGTTCCCTCTGGAGTGCACTCTGCTCTGCTAAATCCTCCAATAATAAATAAGAATAAGAAGAAGCGATCTTTTATGTAGCGAATCTCAAGAAAAACCACGGGGCGCTTCCCAAGGTCAAAATAATTAAATTAAATTAAAACATAATAGATAAATACATTCAAAATGATTTAAAACATCATAAAAATGGGAAGAGTAAACATTGTGATTACAAAATAACACGAAATCAGCCGTTCTACAGTCAGATTCCCGTGGGTCACGGGTGTTTTAGCTCCAATAATAATAATCCACCAAAATAATTATTTATTGGGTAAAATAATTAGTGGATGAGGAACACGCGTGGATCACTGAGGCCTTCAGAATTGCTGTTCCCTTGTTCTGCCACTAGATGCTGTTCCTACGCATGGTCCCAGCTGTTCTTATATTTAGGAACATTTTCACCACAAGTACAAATTGGTAAATACCACACAATGCGTAAAATCGTTCCCACGCACAGATCTGTACGTAAGTACGGTTGATAAATGAGGCCCCTGGTCTCAGTGAACGAGTGCAAACGGGTTTTAAACGTTTTAGATACTGAGACCTCTGGGTGGAAATGCTTAGGCTTAGGGTTAGGGTTGGGGTTAGGGTTGGGGTTAGGGTTAGGGTTGGGGTTAGGGTTGGGGTTAGGGTTGGGGTTAGGGTTAGGGTTGGGGTTAGGGTTAGGGTTGGGGTTAGGGTTGGGGGGTTTTGTTTGGTTTTAATGATCTGTAAGTGTGGTGATCTTTGTTGCTGGCTGAGCTGCTGCCTGCCTTGGCCAGGACACTCTTGTAAATGAGATTTTTAACCTCAAGGGTTTTCTTTCCTGGGTAAATAAAGGTTACATACACATGATGCTGCGGTTTCACTGTTCAATGGTGGTCTTTAGACACTTAGATGGGCATCACTGACGATGTGTTTCACGCTTTAGGTTGTTTAAATGAGTGGCCTCTTTAGATCACAAGCCTGTTTATAGCTGGAAACAATCAGGTGGGAGAAAGAAAACTGAGTTTTTCTGAACTTTTCATTTTGAACCAAAAGCAAAGCAGCTATATTTTCATTTACTGTTGTGCATTTATCTAAACTCTGTTTAAATGTAGTAACAGGAGTAAAAAAAATGAATCCCTTAGTTCAGTTAACATAAACGTTCAATGTGATGAACCTATCTGTCTCCTAAAGTTAAAATAATGAAACCCGTGTGTTTAACACGGTTTTGAATCCAACAGCGTTTGTTGTTTCATACAGAACTGTGCTGTATTCAAACAACGCATCCTTATAATTAATGTTACATCTGGACATTTAGAGTGGGAAGAAAGTGGTTGGTTAAGTTAACATGAGTCATGCTTTTAAGGCAGACTTTTGTTTTAACTGGTTTTTTACAGTGTTGGTGACTTCTTAAAAACTCTAAATTACTGAAACACTTTCAGTTTGAGTCGCAGCGATTTGGATATAGCTTTTATTTTAATTATGAACATATTGTTGTGCAACAGTCGTCCAAATGTTGGCCTGGAAATGGAGTCAGACTGGTACTTAGTCTCAGTTTGTGTGCCAACACCTCATAGTCGTCTCTCACTTCTAACCCAGCTTCCACATGACGTCTCTGAAAGGAAGGAAATGTATCCTGTAACCTTTAATACTGGGAAACTGCAAATTTCTGCAGGAAATACAGAATTCCAGAGACCTGATAGATATTTCCTCACAAATACCGGTTTCTTATCACCAACACATCCATATGTGTCACCGTTATCACGTCCAGTAAAGTTTTCCTTTAAATGTTGGATCAGAATAAATGATGATGCTAGAATATCTTCCTGCAATGGTTCAAGCTAGACTCACCTATATATGTTTATTATGAGCCCATAATGGACTGTGACCCTGAAAATACCAAAACATTTGAATTGTGTTAATTAAAATTGCACCAGTTCTGGCTTTTAGGGCCGATTCTGATTCCTGTGGTATCTGCTGATACCAATTTTTGGTCCAATTTAAATCAATCCCAAAGAAGAAAGAACAGAATGATGACCCTCACCCTGCTGAACCTTAGCCAGTCCCATTCACCAGATGTGAGATGGTGCATCTCTGACCATGAAGCTATTTTACAATCACCACAGCTGTAATGGGTCTACGGTTGGTCTTATTTTGGTGTTTTCATGTATATTTTTGAACTCGCTTAGCTTATTACAGTAGTAAGTCGTACATTTACTTCAATCCTAAAACAAAGTATAAGAAGCCCCGCTGCTCAAAGCTTCCCGAGCCGAAGGACTCTCAGGGAAAAATGGGACATAAAAGAGAAAAAAGAAAAAGGAGGAAATTGAAAATGAAAGATTCAAAAGAGCGGAAGAGGGGATGGATGCACATTAAGAGTCTTAGGGAGGAGGGCTGGATAAATATACTCCCTCCCCTCCACTGAACGATAGGCACTCTCATTTCTCATCGACCCCCCGGGGAGACGGAGCTGGACCTGCCATCTTAACCCTTCCTCTCTGCTCGTTTTACACGACCATCGCCGTCTTCATCCTTCCAAACGCTCATCTTTCACTCCCATCTTGACCCCGCAACTTTCATCTTTTTAATACACCCCCAACCCCCCGCCATCGCCCTGGCCCCTCGCTGCTATTAGCGGCTCGCCCTCTGACGTCCTACATGGCATGTGATCACCATTAGCGCCTCGTGGAAAGAGCGCCGTCGTCATGTGTGCCATCATTTTCCTCCATAACCATTAGGATCGTTGTAAAAAGATACGATCGCTTACGCTGTGTCTTCAAATAATGGGCTGGAGCCACACGGGTGGACCCTACAGCTGCTCTCCGGCTCCAGCAGACACGTCGTTATTTTTTACGACTTTCTCTTCTTTGGTTCTTAATGCACCTCCTTCCTGTCCTTCAGCCGGAGGATGAGGGAAGATTAGTGGTCAGAGAGACCATCCGGTTATCAAAACAGCCGCAGGTTTGATTTCCTTACCAATTACCAGAGATCTGAGAGGACTTTTGGAGCTCAATCAATGCTGCTGTTATTTGACCGGGGCGGTGTGTGGGGGGGTACAACTCAATAAATGAGGATCCTGTTTCATTACAACCGAGCCACGACCCAGTGATGCTTCTGACCCATGATTCACTTAGAGCTGACACAGAAGAAGCTGCTGGGCGTCCGAAACCGACTCAGCAGGAAGAACCCAGATCAAACCCTAGCCCTAGCCCATCATGATCACTGTAATAAACCCATCCTGTTTGTGTGCTTCATGTTGGATTCTTTAGGACGGATTTGCCTAAACCACAGAAGAAGAAGACACGTGTTGCTACTCAATGCTAAAACGCTGTTAGGCTCCTTATCATTTTATCCCAGCAGCGACTTGACTAGAAGAGGAGAGAACCTGGTGCAGCGAGGAGCATCGGCATCATGTAGGACAGGAGGAGACAAAACAGGAGTGAGAGTCGGAATAATCAACATTACGTTCAGGAAGCTTTTTATTCATGAGGAGCTATTTAAGCTACTTCTGCAGCAGCGTGCACACAGGAAGTCCTTTAAACCTTCACAATAAAAGCCTGAAACACAAAACATCTGAATCTGATAAACTAGTTTGATAAATCTCAGATTGCAACAACATTCTGATTTTTATACCAACATCTTCAGATTCTCAGTTCAGGCTTCAGTGAATGGAGACTGAAATGCTGATTAGAGAAGACGTTCCAGAAGTTTTACGGAACGAAACACAACTTTAAAGTGTTGGACTGCTTTTTCTGTGCATCCATAACATCAAAATCCTGCATTTGAAACGATTCTTAATGGTAACAAAATTTAAAACCGATCTAGAAAATATCTGATCATGTTAGCCGTGGTGTCGATGTTTATCTGGTTATAATCTGACCAGAAATCCCAGTTTGGGCATCCATCACACATCTGTGTGTGAGGGAGGGGGTCAGAAGGCTAGGGTTTAAACACACACACACACACACACACACACTGCTCTCAGCACGTTAACGCACACAAAGAAAACACTTCATGTGCTCAACACTCCTCAGATAGTGTTTACTCTCTGAACAACAGCCAATTACTGGGACAGGGAGGCTTTCAGCAGCTGAGCCAGAGCCGCTGTAACACACACACACTTGGACATATGTCATGTTTTGTGTTTGGGTTTAATTAAGCCAAATCAAAGCGTAGAACATGACTCACTGTAGAAATAAATACGGCGCTGAAACCATTTTTCATCGCCGACTCGACCGTTAAACATCCTGAAGTCTTTCACTCGTCTCATTTCTCAAATCCACTATTTTCTCTGGTTTCCACCCAACCTGTTAAGCACATCGATGGAAACGGTCACACCAACATAATTGGGGATGGTGGTCATGTTAACCGTGCCAGGGCCCCCAGTGTGACCCCCCCACCCTCGTTCCCAAACAAATTCCTGGTTGAACGATCTTCCCTGGAGTTCTGCGTTCCCTGGTCCCGGTGACACGCAGCACCTGAGCGTCCTGTCAGGTTTCCCTATACTTGGCACCAAATCCCATCAACGGGCCGCGCTGAAAGCTGTGGCCGAACCAAAACTTTACTTTTCATTATTATTCCTGATTTTAGCCGGCAAACTAGACACGCAGCATTCCGCATAAGAAATGTGTCTGAACCAGCGGGCGGCGCATTTACACGATGACAGGATTTATTGAACGTTTGCTCTGCTTGAGATAATGAACGATTTATGGTGAACGAATGAATAAATAAAAAATCTCCATAGAAATAAATCTGCGTCGAGTTTGGAGGAAAAGCTGAAAACATTGTTTTTAATCTGCTTCGTTTTTACATTCAAATGTAGGAAAACTGGTTTTCTTTCACATCCTTTAAGTTTTAAAAGTTTCCAACACAAACCCAAACAGCAACGCCTCCAAGCGTTGGTTCGGGCCGCGGCTTTTCTCAACAACAGCAGCAGTTTCACGTTTTAGTGACTCTGCTTTATTCTTCTCACAAACAGAAACGTTTCTCATCAACGTTGTTTTTTCATACCTGCAAATTTACAAGGTGTGAAAAAGGTGACAACTAAACCCCGCCCCTGCAGATCTGCATCAGCGGGTTTAGTTGTGACCTCTGACATTCTTCTTATTGTAACAAATAATCATTTAAAAAAATCATCAATGTGATATTTTGGCAAAATGCCAACCGTTTCCTGGGCGAGGCAGTTTTATTTATACAGCCGAAGGCAGCTCAAAGCGCTTTACAAACAAATAAGACGTTACCGAACAAACCTGGACAACTAAAGCTAGAAACTCTTAACATAATACTAACAGAGTTTCATTTAGACTGGCAGAGCTTCGCTTGGACAATAAGGACCAAGAAATTATTATTATAGAACTAACAGAACTTCAGTGAGACTAATCAATCAATCAATCAATCAAACCATTATTTGTATAGCGCCTTCCACACCCGTTACAGATGGCCAAGGCGCTGAGAACAACATAAAATCATGGTAAAAAAATTAAAACACTGAACAAAAAAAGAAATACATAAAAGCATAAAACCATAAAAACAGGCAGACATCAAGCGTTTTCTGGAAAGGCTAAACAAAAAAAAAGGGGTTTTAGCCTACTCTTAAAAACCAGCAAAGATGTAGACAGCCTAATTGATGGTGGCAGCTGGTTCCAGAGCGACGGTGCTAAGGCTGAGAAAGCCCGGTCCCCACGAGTCCGACACCTAGTGACACACCTAGGGACAACAAGCAGGCCCTGATCAGAGGAGCGCAGAGAGCGTGATGGCACATGTTTTTCCAGGAGCGCCGCTAAATAAGGAGGGGCACCTCCCTGAAAGAAATGAAAAACAAATACCAAAAGCTTAAAACGCGCCCGATGAAAGACTGGAAGCCAGTGTAGGGAAGCCAACACTGGACTGATGTGGTCCCGTTTCCTGGCGCCAGTCAGAAACCTGGCGGCGCTGTTCTGCACAAGCTGGAGGCGACAAAGTGTTGACTGACCAAGCCCGGCATAGAGAGAGTTGCAGTAATCTAACCTAGAGATTACAAATGCATGGAGTACCTGCTCCAGGTGGACTCTCGACAGCATAGGCTTGATTGTGGAAAGGCGTCGCAGATTAAAAAAACACGATCGGATCACAGAGTTGACGTGAGCATCAAACTTAAGTCCAGGGTCGATTCTCACCCCCAAGCTAGTGACAACTTGCTTCAAAAAGGGAGAGAGAGGGCCCGGGTCAACTACTGAACCCGCAGCAAGCCTGCTGTTTGGATTAAAAATAATGAGCTCTGTTTTACCCTCATTAACGTGCAAATAGTTAGCCACTAGCCAAGACTTCACCTCGTTGAGACAGGACACAAGGGACATGATAGCAAGACCATCCCCCTGACAAAACGAGGTGTAGATCTGGCAATCATCAGCATATAGGTGGAACGCAAGGCCGTATTTGCGAATGATTGAGCCAAAAGGGCAGCAAATAAATTGCAAAAAGAAGAGGGCCAAGAATCGAGCCCTGTGGGACCCCCCAGCGAAGATCCTCCCAGGAGGAAAATGCGTCCCCCACTTTAACACAAAACCGTCTTCCATGGAGATACGACCGGAACCAGTCTAGTACAGACCCACTGATCCCGACCCACCGCTCCAGACGATCCAGGAGAATGGCATGGTCGACCGTATCAAAAGCTGCAGTTAGATCTAACACAAGAAGCACAACAGACGAACCCTGGTCCAGGGAAATATAAATGTCATTAAAAACCCTCAGCAAGGCTGACTCAGTGCTATGACCAGACCTAAACCCTGATTGAAAAACCTCAAACAAATCGGAGTCAGATATATGAGACACAAGCTGCTGATAAACAACTTTCTCCAGCAGTTTCGAGGTAAAAGGGAGGTTGGAGATCGGCCTGTAATTGTCAAGCACAGAGACATCAGCTCCAGGTTTCTTCAGGATCGGCCGAATAACTGCAGCTTTCAATGCAGCCGGAACCACTCCTGTGCTCAGGCTCTCATTGATGATCAGACCTAGCGACGGGCCGAGACACGGGAAAGCCTCCTTCCAGAGACGAGGTGGCAGAATGTCAAGTGGAGAGCCAGCCGGCTTCTGCCCCGAGACTAAGTTGCACAGCTCAGAGTACGAAACAGAATTAAAAGAGCTCAAGGTGGGCTGAGGTGGGATGACAGGATCAGGCTCTGTATAGGAACCAGAAGTAGCTGCTCTAATATCAGAGACTTCACTGACGAAAAAGATATGAAAGTCAGCACAGTCTCCAGCAATAGTAGAAGAAGTAAAACCAGGCTCCTGAAACACCAGAACAGTGTTCAGCGTTTTATACAGAATCTTTGGATTGTGAGTTTGTGTCAATGATGTTAGCAAAATAGGCAGTTCTAGCGACTCTCACAGCATCCTGGTACGCAACCAGCGATGCTCTGAACATCTCGTGGGAGACCTGTGGGCCGTCCTTCTTCCACTTTCTCTCACAAGCTCTACACACCCGTCTAAATGTAGCTGAGATCAGTGGTGGTGCTGATAGGGTATCAAGGTCAACCAGAGGCCACTAAGTGCATAAATGATTGTTTACACTAAGAGTGTAGGGTGACCTGAGAACTGAAGCAATATAACTAGTAGAACCAGCTAACATTTAAGAGTAGTTACTAAATTCCTACCAGGAGGTTTAGACGGTGACAATCCGGGATCATCATATAATTATTATTATGCGACTAACTGCACACCAAACATGGAAACATCTGACAATATTCCAGAAAGCTGTAATCATCCTGTTGGTGAGTGCTGCTGCTCTGATGAGCTGGTGGTGATTAAATGAGGTGAGAGCTACACCTTCATCTCAGCGGTTTGCTGCTCTACTAAACCACGGCTAAGGCTAAAATGTCGTTGTGTGCTTAGTGCTGCAGAAATGTTACAATATTATTATAAATGATCTCGTCTCATGGTTGTACTCCAGTGTCCTTAAATCTTCCGGTGCCCGGATCAATAAACTGGGATGTTTTTTAAACGAGTGAGGCTGTAAGACGAGGCAGCGTTAGGCAATTCAACGTCCTTCCCAGGAGCAAGAACAGCAAAATCATGTGACAGCATAAGTAAAATACACAAATACATTTAAATGTAGCATGCTGGTGGTCATTTCTAACCAGAAAAAGGTATCTATGTAGCTTCTTGTTATGTTCTTCCTGTGAAAAAGAAACAAGCCGAAGGCACACCAGAGCAGCCAAAGAGGAAGCAGAAAACACAACAAGGAAATCAGCCATAACAGACCACTGTGCAAGAGAAAACCATATAATGGACTGGGACAGCACACGGGTCATAACAACAGAACAACAAAAATACAGACGATGGCTAAAGGAAGCGATCGAGATAAGGAGACGTGGACCCAGGACCATGAATAGGGATGAAGGAGTGTACACGCTGGATCATTCATGGGACGTGGTGATCCACCAGGCAGGCAGTAGGGGGCGCCGAAACCGTCAGTGATTAAAGGTAAATGAAACATCGTAACACTGTGTTAAAGCAAGAAAAACCAATGGATCTATGTAGCTAATATTAGGTTCTAATGGGGTTAAATACTGGCGGAGTTTATGTTAAACTCTGAACTCAACTGCAAAACAACAACAAAAAACACGTCGAGTCTCGGGAAACATCTCTAAAGGCTGAAAGGAGGTAAATCTGCTGAAGTCCTCGACAGAGAACCGACGGGGGGGGGGGTGCTTAGCCAAAAAAAGAAGAGCTGGAGAGGAAAAATGAAATGAGCACCAGACTCAGACTGAACAAGAAAACATCAAACAAACAAATAAAACTCCAATTGTTCCCGTTTGCATCTCCCACACGTGATCCCAAATGAAGATCTGCAATTGACTAAAGTAGTTTTGTGTTTGTCAGCAGCCCAGAGAGAAATCATTTACTCCTCCAGCCACAGAGGTCAGGCATTACTAATTCTACCTGAGGTCAGTGACACCTTGACCAGGTCTGATGGTAGAACCAGGCGGAGGTCTCAGTCTCACACCTACGGGTCACAAAGCGCCCCGTCCTTCTGTCATTAGGAGCTAAGTGAGCCTAAAGCAGCAGGGAACCCGGAGCTGTGGCCGCCCCGCAGGCGGCTAACCCGCCCGACAAAAAACATTTAGTAGGCTCCGACAGGCCGGCCGCTCATCATTCAGGTAATACAAACGCTCACAGCTGGTGTGTGTGTGTGTGTGTGTGTGACATGTTCAGACCCAGTGACTAAGGAATCCCACAGAATTATTACATCAGCTTTTTCAACAGATAAAATCCACAAAATCCTGCAACAGAGGAGCTGAAGTCTGGAGAAACGACACAAACAGAAAAACACCAATTTAAGACGGATGTGTGAGGGATACTAGGACCATGACCAGCCTGATTAAGATACAAAGAAGGAGAAATGATTTCAACAGGAATTTTCTAAAATCAGTCAGACGTGTCAGTAAACATTTTATGTACCAGCTGTGTTTAAATGTTTTTATGAGGACGGTTTTGGGTTGACTTCTCAGAGGGGAGAGGGAAAATATCCCAGAAAGTATACTAAAAAACATTTATGGGGAAAAACTTAAATATTTTCTGATGTTAAAAAGTTTGAAATATGTGAGAAAAAAGTCAAATTTGCTATGAAAAGGCAGAAACCTAAAGGAAAAACCTCTGACTCTGCAAAGTCCACATGTTCAGGAATAAAGTTTTTACTTCACCAGGACTAGAAGTTTCATTTACAGAGAGAAATTTCTCTGAGATATATTTTAAAATAAAAACTACTGATGATGTGGTCCTCCTAGCTTCATCAAACTCCGACCTCCCGGATGGGTCCACGGCCAAGTGCTGGGATGAGGATCATAGTTCTCAAACGGAAAAGGGTGGCTCGACAGGCGGACTGGAGCAGCGTCTGCAGTGATGTGGACGCTGAACCGGTCTGTCGTGGTGGAGAGCTGAGCCAGACATTTACCGGTCGATCTACATCCCAACCGTCACCTAAGGTCATGAGCTTTGGGTAATAACCGAAACAACCAGATCACAGATACAAGGGGCCGAAATGAGTTTCCTCCGGAGGGAGGCCGGGTTCAGCCGTAGAGATAGGGTGAGGAGCTCGGACACTTAGGAGGAGCCGGTTGACGTGATTCGGGCATCTGGTCAGGATGCCGCCTGGATGCCTTCCTGGGGTGGCGTTTCAGCCACGTCCTGCCGGCAGGAGGCCCCCGGGTCGACCAAGGACACGTTGGAGCAAGTACCTCTTCAATTAGGCCTGGGAACGCCTTGGGGTCCCCCCGGAGGAGCTGGTGGAGGTGGCCGTGGAGAGGGCTGTCTGGGATGCCCTACTTGAAATGCTACCCCGCGACCCGGATAAGCAGAGTCACATGCGTACGAGAGGCCACCGCATGTTTCATGGTCGTTCGTACGAACAGTCTAGATTTCATTCGTAGGATGGACGACAGGAATATTTCTACCCTGGAGTCATGTCATTATTTCATTAGAAACTTTTAAATAAATGAAACGTAAAGGGCTGAACGTTTTAGAACAAACCAGATGTTCCATGATGTGTGCTAACAGCAGGAACTAACCCTAACCCACATTTATACCCCAACTAATATCTGTATCAATGACTTGCATCTTGGCAGGTTTGATGACTTTTATGAGAACATTTCTCACATTAACGAAGGAGTTCCTTAACCTTTAAACACCTCCGACAGAACAAGCAAAGTTCTCAACAACAATTCAACTAAATGAAGGAAAAAGAGGCAACAGGAATCAAATCAGACGAGGTGAGAATTCATCACCAATGACTCTGAGCCTTCATTAGGCTGGATGGAGCAGAAGACACTCACACACACTCACACACTCACACACACACACACACACACACACACACACACACACACACACACACACACACACACACACACACACACACACACACACACACACACACACACACACACACACACACACACACACACACACACACACACACACACACACACACACACACACAGCATTCCTGCGTGCCTTCTGGCTCTCATCACACCACACTTGCAGGGCCCGGCAGCGTGAGCTGCCTGGTCCGAAGAGCCTCTCATGGCCCTCTTAGCATGCAGATGGTGTGAGGTGACGAGACCCGGAGCTGCAGGACGCAGATGGGGCCCTAGAGTCACTAAAACGTTCAGAAACACAAGAAAAGCTAGAATCTATGCCCAGATTTCAGCTGCGACGGGCAGAGGGTCACGTCACGTGTGTCACACCTGAGTCACACCTGGACCTCAGCAGCAGGTTTCAGATGGATGAGGAGAATGTTAATGACCTCATTGACCTTTTTCACTGATCAGACCCAAACATCTGGCCTTTTTCCTTTCTTCACTTAACAAAAGCATTTGGTTTGTCTAAAGAAATCTGACTTTTACCTGAATCAAAGTCGGTTCTGGTTACAATTTGGCTACGTTCACACTGCAGGTCTTGATGCTCAATTCCAATTTTTTGAGTAAATCCAATTGTTTTTGTGGCTGTTCACATTCTAACTGAAATGCAACATCAAATACTCTCCAGTGTGAACGCTTCACGGCCCCAAAGCGACCCGCATGCGCAGAAGACGTCACAGAAGAAGTCCCAGTCAGAACCAGGAGAGGTGGAGTTGTGATGAAAGCCTCACAGGATCACACCTGAGTCTCTCGTTTTGGGCTGGAAACTATTTTACTCCTTATTCCTGCCGTGTTCCCCAGTTAGTATTCCCTGAAAATGTTTCGGTATTATGTTCATTCACAGAACTCCCCGCCCTGCTGTCACGGAGATGCGCTTCGCTCCAGCAGCACCTCCCGCTCTCACGCTTTCTTGTATTTTTAATTCCAAAACTTGACAGGATGTCCCACAGACCCCTGAATCCCTCTGTCAGCGCTGCTCTTCAGCGCTCCTCCTCAGAAAAGTCCTGACACGACGCTCACCTCCGCTGAGCAGTGACGTAGGAGGTGGATTTAATGGGACATGACCGTTCAGACTGCAGTCGCTTTCAAAAAATGCGCATATGTGTCGCAATCAGTACTACATATTGAAACGACCTGGATCGGATTAGGAAAAATCGGATCTGTGCTGTTCAGACTGTCACAAAAAATCAGATAAGGGTCACAAGCAGGTCAACATGCAGATTTGATGCGCTTTTGCCTGCAGTGTAAACATAGCCTTAGACTGAAGAAGGAGGTTTAAATTCTGCCTCAAATCTCCTCCATCCTCCATGGGTCTTTGGGGGCAGGTCTGTGGCCTCTCACTCACTATTGGACATTCCTCTAGAGAGACCGTACAGACACAAACGCGTGGACACACACAGGTGCTCTCACCAGTATGGGCTTGGGTGTTTCTAACACATAACCTAAGGCTGTGGTTGGCACTATATGCACCAGGATTTATTACTGTGTGCTTGCTGCTGTTATACATCCTCATGTTGTTGGAGCAGCGATGTTTTGGTTCTGGTGGATTTTTTGTGTCCCTTTTTTCCCCTCTTTCTGCAGGTTTAGAAGTGGATTCTTTTGTTTTCTTTGTTGATTATTTTTGGGAACCCTCCCCCCTTTCTCTTTCATCTCCGTGTCGAACGTTGAACACGAGTGTCAGGGTACCTGTGGCTGCTTCCTGATCTAAACTCAGCCATGGCGCCTAAGCGGAGTATGGTAACAGAAGAAGAAATGGAGGACATAAAGAAATCATTAAACTTTATGACAGAGGAGATTGCCACGATTGCTAAACAACAAAAAGCAATCTTGGATCTGGTTGGTGAGATAAAGGAACTGAAACGACAAAACGAAGAGAAAGACAAAAGGATCGACATGCTGGAAAACCGCGTGGCGGAGTTGGAACAGTACTCCCGGATTAAAGATGTAATTGTGACGGGACTGGAAACAAGGCACCAGTCATATGCGAGGCGGGGGCAGCTGCTGCGGATACCACAGACAGAGAATCAGAATCCTTGGAGCAACAAGTATTGGCGTTTCTGGACATCAAAGGAATCAAGATGGAAAAAAGTGGACTGGAGGGATGTTGCATCCTACCAAGGAAGACCCGGAATGACAAGCCTGTAATTGTAATGAGATTCGTGAGTACAAGACATAAACACACTCTGTTAAGACAAGGCAGAAAACCTAAAGGGACAAATGTCTATATGAATGAACAATTGACAAAGAAGAAGGCAGATATTGCTAGGAAGGCACGTTTCCTGAGAAAGCAAAACAAGATTCAAGCTACGTGGACAAGTAATTGTAAAGTGTTTGTGAAACTTCTTGGAACGCCTGAAGAAGCTAAAGTGCTACTGATTAGGGAAATGATAGAACTGGACAGGTACCAGTAAGGCAACAAGTATGTTGGGATAAGGAACACAGAGGTGTCATTAACAGGGCAGAATTATTCATGTGGAATAGGGACACTGGGTGAAACGAGTGATATAAGGATGCATATGCAAATGAGGACAATATGTTGTTATTGCAATAAGAGGATGAGCTGGACAAGGAAGGTCAAGTACAACAAAGGGACAACAGGAAGGATTCGAACTAGAGTATGCATTACCATATTGAATAAGAATGGGGGATATGAAAGTTAACTCTAATGTGAGGATGGAGGCAGTTAGTTATACAACACAATCAACTCAATTCACCCATTCACACGCTGGTGGGGATGAGCTACGATGTAGCCACAGCTGCCCTGGGGCGCACTGACAGAGGCGAGGCTGCCGAGCACTGGCGCCACCAGTCCCTCCGACCACCACCAGCAGGCAAGGCGGGTTAAGTGTCTTGCCCAAGGACACAGCAGCATTCTCTGGCCGGAGCCGGGATCGAACCTGCAACCTTCCGATTACTGGACAACCCGCTCTACCTCCTGAGCTACTGCTGCCCAATAATTGTTTTGATTACGAGCAAGATATTGACCCAGAAAATAATGTCTCTTCAAGAGAACAAACACATGTAATTATGTTACAGAAGAAGAAGTGAGGAGGATTGTAGGTCAAAAAAATGGGATGTCTGATACATTTTAATAGCAGAAGTTTATATGCTAATTTTGAAAGTATTAAGGGTTGTCTGGAGAAGCTCCAAAAACCTTTTAACATCATTGTTTTGTCAGAAACATGGATATCAGCAGAAAAGTCAGCTGATTTTGAGGTAGAAGGGTATGACTTTTTGCATATAGATCGGCGGAACAAAAAAGGAGGTGGAGTAGCATTATTAGTTAATAAAAATTTAAATTATGAATTGGTGAATAGTAAATGTTTTGTAGCGGACGACGTAATGGAGTGCATCACTATAGAAATACGGGCAAAGGAAAAGAAAAACATGCATATGTATACAGTGTTTGCGAAAACTTTTCAGCCACGCCTGCCAAACTGGTAGACGTGAGAGCGTCTCACGCAGGACATTTTTGAACCACGTAGGACAAAATCCTCGCGGGCTTCAGACTTGTATCTATTTAACAGTGGGTATTGTAGTGACCTCTGACCTTTACATATTATACATATTTTTATTGTGAGAATAATCTGTTGACATAATTTGAAAAAAGAACCATCAATGTGATTTTCTGCCAAATTCATAAAATGAGGATTAACAGAATTTATCAGGAAATTATTAGAGATCATATAATTATTTTAAATTATTATGAAACACCAGAAACAACATATTATATATGAAAATATTTCTAAATAGTGTAATGATCCATAAGGGCTTTTTGTGACTGATGCTGTAGCCTGATGTTACTGTTCCTTTAAGAGACGCTGTGGCTGGTTGAGGTGAAACTGGAAGTTGGAGATGCGGGTTTATCTCAGCTGCTTGTTAAACTACTCTAATAAACTGCTGTTAAGGACAAAATGTCATTCTGTCTGACGTTTTAGTTCATCACAAATATCACAATATAAAGAAATTATCTTTTTTTTGGGGGGGGGGGGGGTTTGCACTGTGCCGTGGTCCCCCGAAATGCCTAGAAACGGCCCTGGGTGTGGGACTGAGTTTTGAAGGTGATCTGAATTATATCAAATAAATAAATATTACATGCTTATAAATTATTATTATTATAAAATTACAAACGTGTAGTGGATATATCTGCCTACATTTTCCTTTTCAAACACTGTTTTGTTTTTTATGTGACTATTTTCCTGTCCTGCTGTCTCTTAGCTGCATCTCCTCTCAATCCTCCAGAAAAACTGCTATCTGGCTTCTTACTTTTCAACTCACAAGTTACTTTTGAAATTAGCAGATCAAAAAGATCCGTCCACCGCAAAAATAGCAGAATGTGCGGCCGCGCCACTGAGGTGACGTCACCGATGCACGGGAGATGATCTCTGCAGCAGCGGAGCGCGTCAGGCACAAATGAAAGAAAGTATGAGCAAACGTGAACGATCGCGTGTTAATTATGTATTTTTTTTTGTGGCGCCACTTTGAGAATGTTACTGTGGCCGTGTGCAGGACGCAGCTGCCCAGGGGAGCGCATCAGTAATCAGCGCTCTGCCGCTCTCCATCCTCTCTGCCCAAAAGAAGACCCGCTACACTGAGAGTCCAAACAAATAATGTAATATATGTAGAAACTAGATCTTTTGAGGGGGAAGCCAACAAACAGTCTGCAGTTTTCAGGAAGTTTATTTTATTTTGGCACGTTCAGAGTAGACGCACGGCGTCGGTCATAATGTCCGACGATGTGAAGTTTTTCGTCGGACAATATTAAACCACGTCGGTAATGTCCGACTGTCCGACGTGTTTTCGCAAACACTGTGTATATACAGAACACCAGGGTCAAAAATTGAAACATTTATTGAAAAGGTGGAGAGGTTGGTAGAAAAAACAAATCACAAAACAGTATTGTTGTGTGGGGATTTTAATATAGATTTACTGAATCCTAAGCAAAATAAAATGACGGAAGAGTTTGTTGAGGTTATGTATAGTCTATGAATGTACCCCAGGATTACGAAACCAAGTAGAATAACATCATACAGTGAATATATTCACAAATAACTTGGAGGATAGATTAATAAGTGGGTTAATGGTTAATGATATAACTGATCACACGACAGTTTTTATAATAATCGAAGGGGAAACTTATGGCGAAGAAGGAAAGGGTACTAAATATGGTAGGATACGTACAAGACGAAAGTTAGAGGAATTCAAGGAGGCTCTGGTAAAACAAAATTGGAATACGATATATGAAGTAATGGATGTCAACGTAGCATATGAGAGGTTCTTAAAAATATTTCAGAATCTGTATGATAAACACTGCCCGATAATGAAATACACAGAGAAGCAAATTAAGACAAAAAACCACGGATGACTAAGGGATTGATAAATGAGGATTGTACCAACACAATGACACTAGTCAGTGTCTTGATGCAATCTGCTGGGTTCCTTATATAGGAAACTTTTTACTGATTGGCTTAATGAACTGAACTCTACTGGAATGTTTACTTTGTGAAGAGCCTTGAGACGACGTGATTTGGCGCTATAGAAATAAACTGAATTGAATTGAATGCATGTAAAACGAAAATACATTATATAAAGAATTTATTAGGAGGAGAACTAAAGAGGCAGAAATTAAATATAAAAAATATAAAAATAGAATAATAAACATAATGAGAAATTCTAAAACAGCTTATTATAGTGAGAAACTAGAAAACTATAGAACAAATACTAGAGGGTTATGGGTAGAATTAAATAGGATTATTGCAAAAAGAGAGAAAACTCTTGTATATCCACAACGCTTCAGACATAATGATAAAATGGTTGGAAACATGAAAGAGATATGTAATGAATTCAATAATTTCTTTGTTAATGTGGGTCCAAGGTTGGCGGAGACAGTAGTAGCGCATGGGAGTGATGAGGTGGAAAAGATAGAAATAAATACCAGGACTATGTTCTTAAAAGAATCAGATGACCATCTAACTCAAAAACTTCAGTTGAATTTAACATCATTTGAAACAAAATAAAGTTTAGCAAGAACGTCTACAGGCTGACACATCAGAACAATATTGTTATTATTTCTCTTCAGAGCTCTCGTCTCCTCTGCGCCCCCCCCCCGCCTCGGAGCAGCGCAGTAGATCTCTATAAGCCCCGCCCCAGACTGAAACCGAAATGACCCGACAGACTTTAAGCCCAAAACGTTTAGTGTTTCTTTACACCCATGGAGGAATAATGATGATCTCTCTCTCTCTCTCTCTCTGCCTCTCTCTCTCCATCTCTGCTGTCCGAGCGCGACTCATCACGCGCAATCATTAATCGACCCAAATCCGACCCTACCTGTCGGGCGTACTCGGTTCGGGCTGAGATCGTAGGAGCGGGGAAGAAACCCTTGTCTGGTCTGGAGGTCTGCACAGGTGACCACCAGACGAGATGCGTTCGTGCGGGTCGCGCGTCACCGGTTCTGACGGATTTATTTATTTATTCTACAGGTGGTGTTTGGTAGGTGTTAAAAACCCTCTGGAATGTTTCCCCCGTGGTTAATAGTGAAACTCGTTAAACCATAAAACCCGGCCTCGCTGTATAAACCCATCACCCCCACTCCCAACTATTTTCTCATTGGATCTGCACTAATCAAGTATAGGTGATACATTTTGGATTTTGGAAGCCCCCCTAAAATGGCTCTAACGACGTCCATGGTCATGGGTGGATAGAATGTGTGTACAATCTGATTTTAAGCAGCAAAACAGAAAAAAGGCAAAAACACACACGAGGGATTTCCAGTCACTTATTTGATTGTAGCTTTAGTTGTGTTTGAAGGACATAAAAAAGGTTTGCACAGTCTTGTAGCCAGGGTTCTGACGTTTCTTTAGAGGTGCAGCTTGGCTATGTTTATTGATATTTGGGGACCCTCAGGCCCAAATGGTTGGGGGCTGGGTGGGAAGGTCTGGCGGGCCGGGTGTGGCCCGCGGGCCGCCATTTGCGGATCACTGGTATATATGCTTGAAATAACATGAGTGGTGGACACAAAAGTGTTTAAATTTCACATGTTAATTGGTTGTTGAGATGGAGATGTGCATGTCACAAAATAAAGATGAAAAATAGAAAAAATAGAAATAGTGTCCGTTGGGATTTAAAACAACTGAAAACATTTCTAATAAAGTTTGATATCAGGTTATAGCTGAATCTATAATGCACCACCTGTGATAATAAAGCTGTAAGGCTTGTTTTAGACACTCAGACATCAGGTCTGATTGCTGTACAGGCGGACAGGACACAGGAAAAAAAATAATGACATCTGCTTTATGAGGTTTTGTAGCTGGGTTTGGTTTAGGTTCAACATCCTCCTGGTTTCACCTGCTAACCCTAAACATCAATAAGAACAGTGTTGCTGAATCTCACTCTGAGTTAAACGTAAAAAAACACATAAAACGTTTAGAATATATTAAAAAAGAAACAGTCTTCTAACAGCAGCCGATAACATCCAAGGGTTGAGTTTTACACATTCACAGATTTCAGTGAGTTTTCTTTAGTCACTGATCGATTAAAAAAGTCAAAAGTTCTAGAAGGAAAATCTCGTTTTTGAGATGAAGTAGCCTAGAAGAGGTGAGTTCACCATTCAGGAGAAGTAGCTGATGTAAGGAAGCACAGACTCCCATGTAAAGAACCATCTAAGAGATGTTGGTCCGACTAGTCATTAGCTTATCAATCCCAAAATATTAAAAGCACCCAGGACAGGACAGACAGGAATTAGAACCCTAACCCCCCGACAACATTACCACAAAAAGTCCTTTTCAGTGTCTGTATAAACCAAATCATGTCAGATTCCACAAACCTGTTCTGTGGGGTACCGCAAGGCTCTGTTTTAGGTCCGCTCCTGTTTTTATTATATATACACCCTCTTGGACAGATAATTGATGCTTTTCAAAATGTCTCTTATCACCTATATGCAGATGACATTCAGCTGTACTGCTCCTTTAAGGAATCTGAGCTCCATAAACTGGCTGAACTACTAGAGTGTCTATCAGCGATCACTAGCTGGCTAGAAGATAACTTCCTTCAGTTAAACTCTGAAAAGACTGAATGTCTGATCATTGCCCCTGAGAGCATGGCTCCTCTGATTAGTCAACAACTTGGTCATTTAGCTTCTGCTGTCAAGTCAAACATGAGAAATTTGGGTGTTGTCTTTGACCAATCAATGTCTCTTGAAGGCCACTCAAAAACGCTGGTCAGAAACTGTTTTTATCACTTGAGAAATATCTCCAAACTGCGAAGGTTGGTGTCAAAACATGAGCTTGAAATGGTTCTCCATGCCTTTATCTCCTCCCGTCTAGATTACTGTAACACCCTTTTCACATGTTTTAACAAAAAAGCCCTTGACCGCCTTCAGTTGGTCCAGAACTCTGCAGCGAGGCTCCTAACTGGAGCAAACAGAAGAGCTCACATCACTCCTATTCTGATGTCTCTGCACTGGTTACCCATTAACTTTAGAATTCAATTTAGGATCCTTACTATAACATACAGGGCTCTACATGGCCAAGCTCCTCCTTATGTTACTGAACTGTTAAAGCCTTATGCTCCAACCCGAGCCCTCAGGTCCACCAACCAGAACCTTCTAGAAGTTCCAAAGACCAGATAGAAAAGTCGAGGTGATCGATCCTTCCAGGCTGTTGCACCCCGACTTTGGAATGAACTTCCTTTATCCCTACGTGTTACTGACAGTCTGGACACCTTTAGAAAGAAGCTGAAGACCCTTTTGTTTAAAACTGCATTTACTTAAATCTTTTATGTTTTATTCGTTTTTTCTAACTTGTATTTATAATAATCTTTCATTTGTTTTATCATTTTTATAATTTTATGACTTTCTGTTTTCTGATTTTTAATGATTTTATGATATTCTGTTGTTTTGTTTTAAGATCATTTTATGATGACTATCTTGTGTTTTGTTGATCTTTGTGAAGCACTTTGTGATTCTTTTTCTGTGATAAGTGCTATACAAATAAAATTTACTTACTTATTTTACAGGTACAAGAAGCTCAGATAAGCCGGACTGGGACCATTAGAGCTGCACCAGCTAACCGTAACGGGCTTCCAGTGTAAAAATAAACAAAACAACCATCATCATCAGAGTTACTTCCTGTCTTCTGAGGGGTGCATCCCCTTTCGCTCAAGCCAAAGTGAAACCAAAGTTCCGGCACCTGCGTTTTCCCACTCAGAGTCCCGGTTCTGGTGTCGCTCTCAGAAGGTTTTCCTGGCCATGGTCCAACAGAAACAGATTCCAGCAGCAGACTGGGACCCCGAACCACTTCATACCAGTCAGGAGGTGAACATTAGCAGAGATAATGGTCCAGGGAGGGGATGTAAACCACTAAACCTGTCAGATTTTATCAACAGCAACATCATCTGTAGTGAATACAGATGATAGAGTGTTTACACGCCGCAGCTCTTTCTGGAGTTTTAGTGTGTTACCCACCACATCCAGAACAAACTGCTGTTAAAACGGTCCGGTGGCAGAATTTTCCAGGAATGGAATAAAAATTCACCTTTGTGTTTTCCCTCTTAGAGCCGATGACCTGACACTGGAGATGAGAACACACACACACACACACCCATGACTCGGTACCACCAGAGCCAGATGTGAAACAGCTGCAGACAAATATAGTGGGCGGTGATGCTGAACGCTACACAACATACTGAAGTGAGCACTAAGCCTGTCCTGTCCTGGAAGCAGACAGAACGGCTGGTCCAGGTGTCGCGATGCACCACAGCAGGAGGGATGTGGGATTTTCCTCCTGTTGCTCAGCAGTGGACGGGCAGGGAGAGAAGAGACGTACACGCAAACATGGGGGGGGGGGGGGGGGGGGGGGGGGGGGCAACAGTACCCAACAAACACACAGGCAGGACAAAACAGTGGGGTCGTCATAATAGAAATACCCTACAAGACTAACTGGAATAGGGACTGTTAAGTGGTATTGTCCATATTTGTAGTAGTACGTACTTCTGTGTGTGTGTGTGTGTATCTTATAGAATATGTTCATGTGTGTTTATGTGGTTACCTGTGTGTGCAGATCTAAGCTAGGTGTTTGTGAGTGTGTCACCGAGTGTTGTCTTGCTTTCTTTTTTAAATGTTGTGTATGTGATGAGGGAGGGGCTACCCAGCAGCTATGTCCTGTTGGTATCGTGTCTTTTGGGTGTGCTAGTCTTTTTCTAACCGTTGTGTGTGCTTTAGTTGGTGTGTTTACGTTATGTTTTACAGAACTGATGACGGGTTACCCATGGTGAAGCCTTCCAGTTGTTTGTATATGGTCCCGTTGAGTGTGAAGTATGTGGAGTTAGCTACCAGTGTTATCAGCTGTGCCATGTCGTCCGTCGTGAGGTTTGGTCTTGTCTGGCTCTGCTTGCTACCATGCCGATGGTTTTTTGGGTTGGTGTTTTTGTGAACAGGGATGTAACGTCGTGTGAGATTAGTATGCCGTTGTCTTCGTTAGGACAGACGGAGTCGAGCCCACTTTTCTAAACATCCATCTAACCGAGATGGAGAGCGCAAGTTTGTGATTGGCCAGGACGCCGCTTCCTAAAAATACGTCACCAGCACCGCCATCGCCGCCTCAAAAACATAAAAAGAGAGCTGAAGATATCTAGCGGCAGACACGGAGCAGCTTGAAGAATACCTCCCAACTCTGAACGTTCATTCACCCGTGACTGGAGGAGTATAAAGATATGCAGCAAGTGATTTATTCATGAATGGAAACGTGGGTGGCGAGGTGGCGAGCGCATGAAGAGGTGGAGGAGAACGAGGGACAAATTTGTCCATGTTAAAACGTCTCTGAAATACAAAAAACACAATATAAACACAATAGTAAATGCACTATCCTGGACCGGATACGTGGCAGGATGCCCCAGAACAGCACTACGCCCTCTGTTGTCCTGGAGGGGAATTGATTTGCAACTCTCCCCAGGTGACGGAGAAGTCCGCTGGGAAACCGGCTCCATCAATGTGTGTTCATCTCTGCCTCATGGAGCTGACGGAGAAGCAGTAACTAGGCTTCACACAGAAAAGCTGCAGTCGGGATTCAAACCTGCAACCTTCCCACAATGAGGCAAACATGCCACCAACTGCTCCACCATGCAGCCAAATGAGAGTAGGTGTGTTCGGTTAGGAGGAGTTGTTCATTAAAACCAGCAGGCCGATGGTTCCTGTTCATATTCAGACTTTCCTGAACATTAAAGAACAGTGGTGGTTGGGGGGGGGGGGGGGGGGGGAGGGGGGGGGGGGGGGGTAGTAGTGCAGAACGATGGCTGGTTGGAATGGTGAGACTCTTGACGGAGGTGTTAATCCTCCTGGATTCAGGAGAAGGTGTTGGTGGGGGAGCGACGGCGTAGTGGCGGCTGAAGCCCAGCGCCGAGGCGCTGATAA
>SSNS01000598.1:191228-196228 GCA_006937985.1 Aphyosemion australe
AGACTGAGATCCTCATCTGTGCTCCAGACAAGCTGGTTCCCAAAGTCAGAGACTCTCTTGGTCAGCTTGCTTCTCACACCAAACCCTCTGTCAGGAACCTTGGTGTGACCTTTGACCCAGCTCTCACCCTGGATTCTCATGTCAGTTCTCTTGTTGGCTCTTCCTTCTTCCATCTCAGGAACATTGCTAAGCTGAGTCCCATTCTGTCCCGCTCTGAACTGGAGATTGTTCTCCACACCTTCATCTCCTCACGCTTAGACTACTGCAACTGGCTTTTCTCTTGTCTGAGCAGAACCTCCCTGAAGCGTCTACAGGTGGTCCAGAATGCCTGTGCTAGGCTGCTGACCAAGTCCTCCAAACACACCCACGTCACCCCGCTCCTCTTCCAGCTTCACTGGCTGCCGGTTAACTTCAGGGTTCATTTCCAGATCCTGGTTCTGGTTTTTAGGGCCTTACATGGACAAGCACCATCATACATTGGTGATCTTCTCAGTGCCTACACCCCCAGCAGGTCCCTGAGGTCCAGTGATCAAAGCCTACTGGTTGTGCAGCACCAGGCTAAAGACCAAAGGTGACAGATCATTTGCTGCTGTGGCTCCCAGACTCTGGAACTCTCTCCCCCTGAGCCTGAGACCAGTGGACTCAGTGGTCTCCTTTAGAAACTCACCTGTTCAGGTGGCTTTGGTGGGACCTGCTGCTGATTCTTCATCACTACCCTCTCTTCATGCTGCTCTTTTTACCAATTCTGCCTTTCTCGGGATCCTATATTACCTTTTTCTTATTCATTTTTGTCCTTCTCACTTTTCAATTTGAATTTTCCCCTTTTTTATGATATTTTTAAAATAATTTATATATATATTTTTTATAATGTTTTGATTTTTATATTTTTTGCATCCTATGCTGAAGCAGTGTCTGGTGGGGGTTCTGATGTTTGAGGTCTGGGTTCGCGGGACGCGCCCCCGAAGTTGGTAGTGGGGAATCGTTGGCTTGTAATGGCGCTTACACACTAGCACCAGGGCGGCTCCGATCGGTCGGCCTCAGTCGGCCCCAGCCCCGCCAGGTTGTTTACACACGTCGTCCAGGACACCCTTTGGAATGCGGACGTGATAGGCGGTCTCAGAAATGCGCGTGAAAAATTGGCGCAAATATATCAGTGATGTCAGGAGAGCATCTCCGAGCATGTGGGCGGGTCAAAGGAGTGCGGAGAAGTCTGCGCAGTGTCTTCCTTATTAAACAGAGGCTGTGTGGCAGCACTGTGTCAGTGTGTGTGAGCACGCTGTGCTCCGCTCATCACAGCAGACGGAAACAGATAAAACAGCTTCAGTCAGAGGCTTGTTAACTCTTCCGCATTCAGAGTGATAATGAAGCACGCATGCGGGAAACCCCCGCTGGCGGATTCTATCCGCTAATCGGAGGTTCCCCCTAAAGGTAGGCGTGAATTTGAGCCGACCAATGAGTTGGCAGTGGGTGTGTTGGCCCGGTTTCGGCGCGAGTCAGACCGCCTTGGGAAGAGGGCTGAAAACGCGTCCGGTTTGGCGCTGGAAATTCTCGGGCTCCTCTGACGTGAAACCAAATCTTTCGGCCCGGCCGTACCAACCTGGTGCTAGTGTGTAAGCACCATAATAGTCTGGTGGTGGGTGGACGGTGGTTGTTTTTGGCGACTGTCGTGGAGGCCTTGTGGAGAGTGGCTGTCAGCAAGTCGGACGTGGCACGTGAGGTGACGGCTGGGGCTGGGGATTTTAATGCCCATAGCTCATTGTGAGGGGATTGTGGGACTGATGGAAATGGTAGGGTGATATGAGATGGCGTTGGTGGTGCTGAACAACGGGAGACCTTCCTGGTCCAGGGGAGCTGGTCTCTGCCCATCTGGATTGAACCTGACGATTGTTTTATGCCGATCTGGCGGCGTTGGCTGGGTGGTGTCGGAACATCTGGCTATGGGCAGTGATAATCTACCTGTGCTGAGTAGGGCTGCACGATATTAGGAATACCTGCGATGCGCGATAACAGTGATTAATAATGCGATGACGATATGACTTGCAATAAATAAACAAATACTTAAATCTGCAGTTTTTGTATATATACTTTAGACACACCACTTCAACCTCTATCTTTAGTATTAATACAGTAACAAAATGAAATCATGCAAGTTTACATTACAAAATTAGCATGATCTGTTTCAATATTTTTGTAAAAAATAATCATTAAAATATGTTGGAGCAATTTAAAACAATAGGACAACGCTGTAGAACATTTACAGAGCTAAACAACTATGTTTACTCCCGTAGCACTTAATGACTACTTCCGTTGTTTCCTTGTACCGCTTTGATGGTTGATGGTTTCTCATAAGGAGTTCCACCCATGGGCATCTGCTGGGCTGTTGTGCTCTTACTTGTCTTAACGTCCTGAGACTTTGGGTTTGCTAACGCTAGCTTTCTAGAGCCCAGTATATAGATCTTTATGGTTGCGTTGGAGGTGACAACAGAGATTTGTCGTGTTTCCCCTCGTGGTTGCCACAAGTGTTTGGCATGTCTTGCAAAGTACTTGTGTTTGTCATGCATCAATCACATGGTGATCACACGGTCTTAACACCTTCCTGCCAAGCTCACCAATAGCAGAACACTAAAAGTGACACTAACCGATTAGCTGCTCCAGCTCCTCGTGCTCTGTGTGTGGCACGTTTCCAGCATGTAAACAACACTGAGTTCTTATCCAGATGCCAATCTTCAAGGCGACACTCTTGTTGTGAAATGCCTTCCGCCAAAGCCGCCTCCATCTCATGAGGAGGCTGAGGTCCTTCGGAGTTAAATCCCAACTGCTAAAATCCTTTTATCACTCTGTTGTTGGCTCTGTTATTCATTCTGCTGTGGTCTGCTGGGGTGTAGGCAGCTCTGACCGAGACAGAAAGAGACTGAACAAGCTAGCTACCAAAGCTAGCTCGGTTCTGGGCTGCCCACTGGATTCTGTTGAGGAGACGTGTGAGAGGAGGATGCTGGGGAAGATGACCTCCATCTTACGAAACCCCTCCCACCCACTGCACTCCACTGTGGAGATCATGGACAGCTCCTCCAGAGGTAGACTGAGACATCCTAGATGTAAAACTGAGCGCTATCGCAGATCCTTCATCCCCTCTGCTGTAAGAGTGTATAACTCCTCAGTTTAAGCTGTACTGGTATCATCCTGGTACACAATAACACCAATGCAATATTCATGTGTTCTATACTTGTGCAATACCAGATTCACATTGTTGTCTGTGTCTCTTACAGTATGCTGCATAGTGTTGGTACCAAGTTTGGTTTTATCTTTTATTTTTTTGTGATCTAAGATTACAATAGTAGATTACTGCCTATGTGTATATACATGTATCCTTGTTTTTATCTTCTTCTAATTACCTTTTGAGTGATGGTGCTGCTGTGACAAGTGAATTTCCCCACTGAGGCATCAATAAAGTCTAATCTATTCCATAACCAGAACCAGAGTTAGGAGATTAATTGCCAAGAAAAAACAGCACGTTGGTCATTTGGGAGTATTTTGGGTTTGAGACTGCAGACGTGCAACAGAATCGGGCTAAGGTTGCAACTTCAAGCGGAAACACAACAATTAGACTGTAGACCTTATTTTGATTTTCCGAGTGATTTGACAGAAATGTTTACGATGTCTACAGCTATGGTTGAATTGATTACAATATATGATTGGAATCACAAAAGTCTTAGCTTTCAAATGATGTGTGATATATGTATATGTACATAGAACAAGTGTTCTATGTCCCATCATGCAGGATAATTCACAGGCATAGAAAATGATCGGTGAAGGGCTTGGCCAATCGCTGATGTTCGAATAATTCGTCCAATCGTCCATCGTTATTATAGAGGCAGTAGACATGGCACCACTAAAGGATGCAAAAAGCGAGATTTGCCTAAAAGTCCCCTTTAATGACACACAGTGACTGCTGGGATGAGGGGGCAGGTTAGGGTCAGTGTTTGTGGGTGAGAAAATGGCGTGTCCGCCCTGGGAGGGCTCCAGGCGGGGAGCGGTTATGTAACCGATAACGGACCCATCTTCAGCGTCTGTGGGCTTCATCCAACCTGCCGAGGCTCTGTTCGGAAGGGTCATGTTTCTGCTTGGTTCTGGTTTATGTTTGGAACTGGACACCAAAACTGTGATTTTTTAATTATTAAGCTCTGATAAATAATCATTTTAAGGCACAATGAACAACGGAAGCGTCGTGTCCTTAAACCTGGAGTTATGTCACATAAATACGGTTCATTCCGTTATTTTAGGATACATTTATCCTTAAGAGTGGACGTAAAAACATAGAAAAACACAAACATTCACAATGAATCTGCCTGCTTTAATGGTAATAAAATGGCGCATGGTCCACTTACCACCGCTCCGTCCTTCATCACGATCTTCTTGACCAGCACCACCCGGCCGGTGGCAACCGGAGGCTCCCCCGCCATCTCCTCACACCTACCGCGAGTCAAGAAGCATCCTTGCCGCGTGGATATCCGCGGTTCCCCGGGTGCTTCCAGTATGCCTCTTTATTCAGCCTCGAAGAGACTGAACCGTGTGACGGTAAAAACGGAAAACGTGACCGATAATTTCCCTCCTGGTCCCACAACAACAACCGACATCCAGCAGCGAGCGCCCCGTCACAGTCCGCAGTGCCGCTGGAACACTCTGTGACTCTCCGTCAAGCCCATTGGTCAAGCCACAGCGGGACCGGCAGCGGCTTCCGGTTCTTATTTTCAAAATAATTCAGTTTATTTATGTAGCTCCAAATCACAACAAGAATGGTCTCAAGGCTCTTCACAAAGTTAACATTCCAACTGAGTTCAGTTCATTAAGCCAATTAGTTAAAAGTTTCCTACATAAGGAACCCAGCAGATTGCATCGAGTCACTGACTAGTGTCAGTGTCTTTACAACAATCCTCATACTAAGCAAGCATGTAGCGACAGTGGAGAGGAAAACTCCCCTTTACCAGGAAGAAACCTCCAGA
>SSNS01000598.1:201228-208728 GCA_006937985.1 Aphyosemion australe
TACAACCTCCACACACTAGATGTCCCTCTGGTGTTGGTGTTCCACCTTTAAGTACCTCTATCTGCTCTTGACTCAAAGAAAAGCCCAAGTCTAAATAGTCCAAAGTTGATGCCAAAGCCATTTCAAATGAGCTGCCGCCATCTCTGTTGTTCTGCTCCATCGCATCATCCCGCCCACCAAACCAATAGAGTGCTGTGATTGGCCCACCAAACCGATAGAGCGCTGTGATTGGCCAACCAAACCGATAGACCGCTGTGATTGGCCCACCAAACCGATAGAGCGCTGTGATTGGCCCACCAAACCGATAGACCGCTGTGATTGGCCCACCAAAACGATAGAGCGCTGTGATTGGCCCACCAAACCGATAGAGCGCTGTGATTGGCCAACCAAACCGATAGACCGCTGTGATTGGCCCACCAAACCGATAGACCGCTGTGATTGGCCCACCAAAACGATAGAGCGCTGTGATTGGCCCACCAAAACGATAGAGCACTGTGATTGGCCCACCAAAACAATAGAGCACTGTGATTGGCCCACCAAAACGATAGAGCGCTGTGATTGGCCCACCAAAACGATAGAGCGCTGTGATTGGCCCACCAAAACGATAGAGCGCTGTGATTGGCCCACCAAAACGATAGAGCGCTGTGATTGGCCCACCAAAACGATAGAGCGCTGTGATTGGCCCACCAAAACGATAGAGCGCTGTGATTGGCCCACCAAAACGATAGAGCGCTGTGATTGGCCCACCAAAACGATAGAGCGCTGTGATTGGCCCACCAAACCGATAGAGCGCTGTGATTGGCCCACCAAACCGATAGAGCGCTGTGATTGGCCCACCAAACCGATAGAGCGCTGTGATTGGCCCACCAAACCGATAGACCGCTGTGATAGGTGTAACACGATACTGCTCAGGCCAGTGGTAGACCTGCCGAGGGTCCTGTGGAGCGTATCTAGACCGACCTGCAGAGAAAAATCATTTTGCTTCAGCTCCTGTCTGTCTAGAGTTCTAGGCTAGGAATCAGCACCTTTTCTACTATAGAGTTTTTAATAAGTAGAATCACATTTTACAAATTGAATCAAATATAAAAGTACACAAGTAAAAGTTTGTGTTGCACCAGTCAAGGTAAAGAAAACAAGGTGCGGAGAAATGATAGAGCACACCCAGGAAAAACCCTGTTATTCCCTTCTGGAGGTCTCCATGAACACCTGCAGTAAGTTACATCACGTTCAGGTTGAGTCCATCAGGTCGTCATCTGACCTGCTGCAAACCACCCCTCCATCTCTATCCCTGGCTCTGCTCAGCTGCTTTCAGTTTCAACTGGTTTCACTGGTAAATCCTCTGCTGATATGGTAACTTCACGTTTCTAAGATGTCTAGCCCTCAGCTGGACCCTCACTCATTGTTATCGTAGTTAGCGGTACCTCTGGTGTGCTCACTGATGGTTTTGAACATTGAGTTCACAAATGTTATGTTTTCTACTCAGCTGAACGTTTTTCTACGTAACATGTCATTCTGGCGGATTTTCAGCAGGTTTGAAACTTCTTCACAGCACTTAGAAGGGTTTTTAACAACCTATGTTTAACTACCAACACTGAATGCTTTGTAGTTTAGGTGTTTTTAGACCGAAAGGCAGCGTTTGATCCTGTACACCACAGTATTATTATTTCGTGTCTGGAGCATTGGGTCAGGGTTAAAGGTGGTGCATCATAGCGACAGATATTTAATAAAAACCAGCAACTCCACCTTGGGAATTTCACCCAAAGAATTAGTTTAAAATTACCTGAAGGCCCTTCAGTTCTTTTTTGCCCAAGACGTTAAGAGACCCACTCCAATGAAAATCATGTTTTTCTGTTTTTAACATGTTCTTGAGGCATCTTTCTTATGCTACAGGACATATCTAAAGAAACTTAAGCTCAAAATGGCATTTCTGAGTATTTCTGCATTCAAATTGCTGTGCATCTAGCCTGGCAAGCCATCCTATATATGTGAATATATAGTCGGGCCACGACCCATTGACGGCCCTCAGTCGTGAGGCGGGATCTACGGTTGTCTTTCAAAATGTCAGCACGCAATTGGATAGCGCTAGGACCAATCAGAGTAACGAACAACGTGACGTAATCACGGCGACGGAAAAGCGGGAGGCATTAATGGCGTCTAACATCAATGATTTCTGTCGTTTTTGTATAAAAACATGTGAATATCAGGTGTACTGGGACATTCCACTACTGTGTTTGATAAAAATAAGAAGCCGCTAAGTATATCAGACAGACTTACGCACGTTGGAGTCTAAATAATCCAATGTTGATGACAAAGCCGTTTCAAACCAACGTGGTTCCTGCGCTGCCGCCATGTTGTTTGTGTTCGCGGCTGCAGCACTGACGTCATTGGCTACTCCCGCTCTGGGATTGGCCCAACCAAAACTATAGCAAGCTGTGATTGGACAGCCACAGCAGTGGATCGGGCTGCGAGGGTTCCAATGAAGCGTGCCTAGACCAAACTTGCAAAGCAAGAATTTGGTCTAGTTCACTAGGCTACTGTGCATCTGCAGCAGACAAAAACATGCACCCTAAAACTGACTGGGTTTGTGACGTCACATTCAACCATCGGCCTGTATTTATGGAGCTGATGTGATGCTAGCGGCCAGTGCTGCATGCTAGCACAGAGAGCTAGCATAAACAGAAAGAGGGGTGGGGGGGGGGACTCCGACTCCAACAGCTCCACCCACAACCCAGAGGCAAATTTTTAATGAGCTAGTGCCACTACGTAGAAACTAAGTACTAGAAAACAGCACAGGTTTGTGATTTTGGCTAGAAACAGCATAATCATAGTTTCAAGAGCACTGAGAACTATTTAGAACAGCTAAAAGATGACCGGAGTGGGACTTTAAGAGTGGTGGTTTTGGTGTGTTAAAACAATTATTTATTATGGATGATGACAGAAAAATGGAGATAAAACCAGCGTAGGTCTGACTTTAAAATCATTAAAACACCTATACCAGTGGGGTGGGGCCCACCGCCACGTCTCACACACACACACACACACACGCAGAATCTCGGCTGCACTAAAACACCAGATTAAAACATAGAAGTAAGTGACGTAACACTTCTCCCACCCAAAGGTCTCCGGAGTGCTGGACACTCCTTGGGGCGCTCCAGCGCAGTAAATGGTAAATGGCCTGTATTCGATATAGCATCTTCCACAGTCCTACAACCCCCCAAGGCGCTTTACAACACAAACAGCCATTCACCCATTCATACACTGGTGGGGATGAGCTACATCGTAGCTACAGCTGCCCTGGGGCGCACTGACGGAGGCGAGGCTGCTGCACACTGGTGCCACCGGCCCCTCTGACCACCACCAGCAGGCAAGGCGGTTAAGTGTCTTGCCCAAGGACACAACGACAGCGACAGACTGAGCGGGTCGTGATCCTGCAACCTTCCGATTGCAGGGCGGGCATTTAACTCCTTTGCCACCTTCGTCCATCCCATCGCAGTCCCAGCCTGCCTCTGTGGATCCGTTGACCCAGTGACCAGTATAACTCCACCGGTGGCTCCATGAGCTTTGCTCCAGGCCAGAGGAGCGAGCGACAGAGCAAAACGATGCGCTACAAATGGAGAAGACCTAAACTCCTCCGCCCCCTTTAGTCCGTGAAGGGGAGGAAATGGACACCCCACGCCCCATGCCTGATGGCAGCAATCACCTGCCCTGGCGAGCCGTATAGGAAGCCACCAGAGCCCTGATTGGCCAACTCCCTAATAAAGGCAGAGAGGCAGCAGGTGGAGCGGCTGATGAAAAGACCACACATGAAGCTTTGACAGAAATAAACTCCCCTTTTGCAGCAAACGCTTTTCTAATTAAAGCAAGTCAAGTAAAATTTTCTCATGCTTTTTTATTGTCTGCAGTTAAATCAAACTTTAGCTCCAAATATAAATGCAGAAGTCCTCCAGAGATGTAGAAGAAGAGTTATGGAGGTTTTAAGTTATAACCTCCATAACTCTAATGTTATAACTTATAACATGAATCTGATGAGTAGTAACAGGTGGAAAATGCTTTGATTCTTCTTCAGTTAGACAGCTGGAGGATGTGTGAGTGTTTAGAGTCACGTTTGTTTCTAAAGAGAATTTAAAAACAAAACTGGAGCAACAAAATAACTCCAGTTAAACACGTGTTTCAGTAACTGAAGCTACAGTTTCTCTTTAAAACACGTTTATGTTCATTTAAAGGCTAGAAATAAATATCCAGTAGTGGTTCTGCCCCCTGCTGGTGTGCTGCTGCCACTACAAACATCTGCTCTCCATCTGGATAACGGACCAATGCTGACATCTAGTGGTTTACAATGGCTCCTGCAGCAAAACAAACCCCTGAGTTCAGGGACGTTTCTGTTTCTAAATCATTTACAACATTTTATTTCAACGATGTAAAAGGCTCTGAAAGCAGCTCTTATAGAGAACTCACCTACCCTCATTTAATGATAACTTATGGACATTTATTATGGCTGGAAATTTTACACATTTAAAAATTTCTTTTTTGAAAACAAACATCTTAAAGGAGTCGTCACCTGAAATCTTCACTTTTCCACTTAAAAAAATGTCTATAATGGCTTCCTAATGATGTTTCACTGGCTGAGAAGCCGATATTTAACATTGAAGCGTTTGTTTAATCTTGCCTTCTTCAACCAGCTCACATGCACCCCACGAGCACGCGCACTCCAACACCAGAACTTGAGTTCTGGCCTATATGTCGTCACAAAGGCCGAATATAACCAAATATGAACCAGCAGCGAACAAACCAGCACAACAAAGCTCATTTCATAACGTGAAACGCATAAATGATGTCTTACAGTTGACGACTCGTGTTATAATCCGTGTTACGGGAGACAAAACTCCGATCGGTTTGTGTATTCCATCTTCACAACAGCATAAGAGCCGATGCCTGGATGTCAGCTTGCTTTGTCCCAACTCAACAACAAGCGAAGGCGCCATTACACACGAGGCGAGGCTCGGGCTCGTACATACACGGTTAGATCCCGTAGGTCACTGCCAGGTCGGGTTCAGTTATAACTTTTGTTGTTTTGGAGCGAGACGCTGAAGCTGCTTCCTGCTTCCTTCCACCAATCAACGTGCTCCTCAGTCCCGCACGCGTCAGAGACAGCCGAAATATCGCGTGTGATCTCGCGAGAAAATATGCCCTTCACAATAAAGGATTAAAAAATCACATTTTTAATTTATTTTTCCAATACAATTTATTTTAATGGCCTAAAAGACTATAATAGGACGTAGATATCCACGGTATTATTTCTTTTTTCAAAATAAACTGTGTTTTTCTTTTGAGGCCAAAAAACGACTAGTTACTGCAACATTTCTGTCTGTTCTGGATTATGGAGACCTTTTGTATATGAATGCCTCAGCACAGTGTCTTGGTAAGATTGATGTGGTTTATCATGCCTCGCTGAGGTTTATTACTAACTGTAGACCACTGACCCATCATTGTGAATTGTATTCTCGAGTGGGATGGCCTTCTTTGTCCACCAGGAGGTTGGCACATTGGTACACTTTCATTTACAAGGCCATGCTTGGATTACTACCCAACTACATCTGTAACTTAATCTCACGGAGAAGTGTAACTTCTCACAGTCTGCGTGCAAACGATCAGTTCAAATCAAATCAAACTTTATTTATAAAGCACTTTTCCAACATAAAATGCAACTCAAAGTGCTTTACAGGTTAAAATGACCCTATATAACCGTCATTCCCATCCCTCCCACACAAGTTTAAAAACATTGGCCCAGTCATTAACACCCCCCCACACACACACACGCCCTTAACTCCCATCCACACACTTAAGAACATCAGTAAAAATGATATTTGGCTGAATTCAGATGAGCCAGATATGTTAGGGCAAGGAAACGCCATCAGGGGAGCCGTCTGCCCCGGCAGCAGCAGGTCAACTGCAGCAGCCGAGGTACCGACACAGGGTGCAACGGAGAGGGAGGGCACAGACCCCACCTCCACCCAAGCACCACCCAGAGGGCACCCAGGCAGCAGCAGTCCACCACCGCCCCCGAGGCAGAGGGCCCCCCACAGAGGAAACACTGGAAGAAAGATTAAAAGATTAATGTAAGATGAATATAAAAATAACATGTGCCAGTATAATAGTTAAAGTAATAAATAAATAATAAATGAGATTATAATATATTTGAATAATGTAGAATACAAACAATGATAAAATGAATCAAATAAAATATGCACAGCAATCAAATTTAATCAGTTAAAAGCTAAAAAGGTGAGTCTTGAGCCTGCTCTTAAAAACATGAACGGTCTCTGCGGCCCTGAGGTCCTCCGGCAGCCTGTTCCAGAGGCGAGGGCCGTAACACTGAAAAGACGCCTCGCCATGAGTATGTGTCCTGACCTTAGGGATAACCAGGAGACGGCTGCCAGAGGAGCGCAGAGGCCACGAGGGTTTGTAGGGCAAAAGTAATTCTGAGAGATAAGAAGGCCCAAGACCATTAAGACACTTAAAAACCATTAAAAGAACCTTAAAATCCACCCTGAAACATACGGGGAGCCAATGCAGTGATTCTAAGACGGGTGTAATGTGCTCCCGCCTCCTGGTCTTCGTCAGGACACGTGCTGCTGATTTTAGTAAAAGTTGTTACTCTGTGTTCCGTTTGCTCGCACTGAACTGGGCAAAAGGGCTTTTGTTCACTCTGCTCCTTCTGCGTGGAACAGGCTGCAGGAAAACTGGAAACTAACCGAGCTCATCTCCTTGAATACATTTAAAACCAGACTGAGAGCCCTTGAGACAGAGTTCTTGTGTTGTAACTGCCTTCTGTAATTCTGTACATAACATGTCTGTGTAACTGGAAAAAAATATATATATATGTTGTAACTGTAACTTTTGCTGCCTCTTGGCCAGGACTCCCTTGAAAATGAGGTTTTTAATCTCAATGGGACCTTCCTGGTTAAATAAAGTATAAATAAAAAAAAATAATAAAATAAATAGGTGATGACCCCTTTAACACCATCATCAAAAAATAGACAGAAATGTTCAAATCTTTTAAAAAATATTATAACATCATCATCATCATTATTTATATAATGCCTTCAGCGAGTGTGCCCAAAGTGTTAAAAACATTAAAAAGGGACCATTACAACTTCCTAGAGAAATAAAACACAAAGAGCTAAAAAGAAGATAAAGCAGCCATAAAAGACCTTCATAAAAGGCTTTTAAAGGCACTAAAAGGGAAAAAACATTGAAAGCTAAAATCATCAGGTGTGCCTAAAGGCAATGGTGTAGTAAAATGTTTCTGTCAATCCTTCAGATTGAACAAAGTCCATGACTCATAGTTTCTTCTAGAGAAGCACCAGTCCTGGTTTTGAGGGGCGTATACTGGTTTAGATTCCAGTATGGCTCTGACAGGCCAGCACCGATATGTCAAAGAATTAAAATCAACAGATTACATTTATGAAAATAAATCAACTAAGAAGACAGGATCCTAGA
>SSNS01000598.1:238827-254440 GCA_006937985.1 Aphyosemion australe
GTTGTGATCCCGGCCTTGGTGAAAGCTCGAACAACAGTCTGGATGGAAACGTTGGCCCAGGCATCAGCGATCCACTCACAGATGGTGGCATAAGTCGATCGGCGCTGCCTGCCCGTCTTGGTGAACGTGTCTTCTCCATCAGTCATCCAGTGCTCCCACGCTGCTCGGACTTTCGCTTTGAATGACCGGTTCACCCCGATGTCCAGCGGCTGGAGTTCTTTGGTTAATCCACCCGGTATGATGGCGAGCTCCGTGTTCATCCTCTTCACCTGGACTTTAACGGCGTCGGTGAGATGGGCCCGCATGGAGTCGCAGATCAGCATGGCTGGAGAAGTGTGGAAGAAGCCGTCCCGTCTTTTGGTGTACACCTCCCGCAGCCACGCCGCCATCATGTCCTCATCCATCCAGCCCTTCGGGTTCGCCTTGATGATCACGCCGGCGGGAAACTTTTCTTTGGGTAAAGTTTTCCGCTTGAAGATGACCATCGGCGACAACTTCTGGCCATCAGCCTGGCAGGCCAGCACGACAGTGAAGAAGGACCATCGACTCGTTAATGTTGTATTCTCTTGCTGCTGCTCTGTTTCCTTGCTCAACGGCATGAGCGATGGCTTTGAGCTTGAATTCTGCCTCGTACGCGTGTCTCTTCGTCGGTGCCATGGCTGGTTACCGGTATACCTGCGTGGAGTAGTGCCACACCTTTTATTTGATGAGGGTGGGCGGTGCTACGGGCCGGCTCTTTGTTTGTCTGCGGACGCAGGTGTGGCTGGCCTCACTTATGTCCGTATAAAAGGCGCATCGTATTAAAAGGCGCACTGCCGGTTAAGGGGAAGATCAAAGGTTTTTAAATGCGCCTTATGGTGCGGAAAATATGGTAATCCTTCTTCCCATGAGACGCTGTGCTGGAGATTTGCCTCCCTCAAGTGGTGTAGAGCAGTACACCAGCAGGCTCTGGTAGAAATCCGTGTCACTGTCCTTTGCCTTTTGCAGCAACCGTTTCACTATCTTCCATTGGATTGTGGGTAATGAGGACTCGATGTTGAATGAACAAAATTCCACTCCTTGGCAAACTGTTGAAAACTTTCACAGGAAAACTGCGGTCCGTTGTCTGAAAAGACCTCATCAGGCACTCCGTGTCTAGCGAACGTAGCCTTCAGCGCAGTAATCAGTGCTGCTGCAGATGTGGTGTGCAGTCTACTGACTTCTGGGAACAATGAGTAGTAATCAGTAACTACAACATCGTCCTTTCGGCAGAACAAAACAAATCCACACCAACCTTTTTATACGGTCTGTCTGGCACCTGATGCGGTTGAAGAGGCTCTGCTGGATGGCTGCTCTGATATTTCAGGCATGTTGTTCAGTTGGAGACCTCATTAGCTATGTCCTGGTTGATGCGTGGCCAATACATCACTTCACGTGCTCTCTTCTTGCACTTCTCGATTCCAAGGTGCCCCTTGTGTATCCTCTGAAGCATTTCTTTACGGAGGCTGGTTGGGATTACTATTTTGCTCCCTTTGAAGATGATTCCATTCACTACAGACAATTCTGCCCTGCAGTTCCATAACTCCATGATGTCAAAGCAACAATCTTGTTTTGAATCGGGCCAGCCTGCCATAATGGTCCCTCTTAATGCTTTTAATGTCTCATCCTTGTTAGTTTCAGATTTACTGATCTCCATTTTTGCATCTGCCACTGGTAATGCCCTTGTGATCATGTTGATGTATGCATCCACAGTTTCCTCAGTCCTTGTGCTGGATGTCTCCTGCATCAACAGCTCTGGATAATGTCTGCTGTAAACATCAGCTTGCCAGGTGTGTACATGACATCCAGTGTGTGGCGTTGCAGGCGGATCATCATTCTTTGTATCCTCAGTGGGCAGTCATTGAGTGGCTTTTTGAACAGTGAAATCAGTGGTTTATGATCTGTTTCAACAATGACTGTCCAGATACAAACTGGTGAAATCTTTTGCAGGCATACATTATGCTGAGGAGCTCCTTCTCTATTTGAGCATACTGGGTTTCTGCATCTGTCATGGAGCGAGATGCATGTGCAACCGGTTGCCCTTCTTCAAACCTTTGCATGAGGACTGCTCCTAGCCCATTCTGTGAAGCATCTGATGAGATCTTGATAGGTTTTGTTGGATCATAGAATCTCTGAAGTGGTTCTTTTGTCAAAAGCTTTCTCAAGTCGTTCCACGACTTCTCATGTTCATGATTTCACTCCCATTCTGTTCTTTTTTCAGTCAACTGTCAGCGGTTCCAGTCTCTCGGACAGGTTGGGTATGAACTTTTCCCATGTAGACCCTAACCATGCCATTAAACCTTTGTACATCCTTCTTGCATTGTGGTCGGGGCATGTTCTCGATGGCAGACACTTTTTGGGGATCCGGCTTGACTCCATCACTACTTAAAATGTCTCCTAGAAGTGTCAGTTCTTTTTCTCCAAACTGACACTTCTCTCTGTTCAGTCTTAGGTTCGCTTTCCGGGTGGCTTCCAGCACCTGTTTTAGCCTCTCATCGTGCTCAGCGCGTTCAAGATGCGCATTTTGGCAGACATATTGCGCGTTTAGAACACGCACTTTTTTAAAATCCCTTTGGCTTGCCATATAGTACCGTAAAGCAACACCCAGTCAGTACATCCAGTACGGCCCGAGCTCAAAAACTGTATAGTGCAGTAAACAGAGGTGGGACCCCCAACACTATCACAGGTACGAAAATGAACATAATAGATGATACTATGATGCCAAAACTTTACAAAAAAGCATACTTTTAAGGTGTAAAAGTTGCGGAATGCTGCTTTAACTCACCACACCTGCACCCTGCAATCATGTCATCCTGCTCACCTGCCTCACCAGCAGTTATCCACCATCATGCTGCTAGCTTATTCTCCAGCCTTTAACCAGCTCCTGTCTTCAGTGCCCTCAACCTAGTTCTTGTCCCTGGATTCTGACTCTGCCTCATCCCCTGTGGTTTCCTGCCTGGATCTCTGACTACCTGGAAACGAACCTCAGATCTGTTCTTGGACCTCTGCCTCTTGCCTGCCCCTCCACGGATCATCTACGCTCTCCTGGTTCTGACCTCCGCCTGTCCCTGACCACCCTCCGTCTGCTACTCAGACGTTCTGGTAACTGCCTCTGATCATCAAAGAGTAAAGCACTAGAGTAAAGCACTTAAAATGTCTTACTGTTTCTGTCGGTTGTCTCCACGGGTCCTCCATCCAGGACCTAACAGGGAGAGGCTGGGCCACAAAGGATACACCAGACCCATCCTTCAAAGTTAGGCTGAAAAAAAGGACACGTTAGAATTTGACCAGCCTCGTTGGTTTGCTGTGATGTAATCGACGATGTAATCGAGTTCAAAAGTAGCTCATGAGGTGAAAAGGGAGGAAGCAGGCAGCAGTTTTTCTGGAGGATTGAGAGGAGTTGAAAGAAGATCAGAGACAGACAGGACAGGAACACAGTCACATCAAAAACAAGAACACAAAACCAAGTGCTTGAAAAGGAAAATGTAGATTTATCCCTCTGCACCTTTTTAGTATAGTATATTATAAACATGTAAATTATATATATAAATATATATATATATCTGTGTAATTTGTACCCTGGCTAACAGACAAATCTAATTAAGGGTATTTTAAACGTTTACTGTAACTTTAAAATGACTAAAGCTGAAATAAATCTCTTCTGGACTTCAAACTTTTATCAAATGTGTAACGTTAATCTGGGTAGTTACTTTAATACTTTAGTTACCACTATTCTTGATAATCTAATATTTGATTGATGATTAAAATCCAGGTTCTTTAGGCAGACCAGAGACCCAACACTCTATAAATAATAATGATGTGAGGCAGAGTCCAGAAGATAGTTTATCTATTTATTACTACTAATGATGATGATGCACCACAGAAGGATTATTAATGATGGTTCAAGGTAATATCAGGTGACATCATGGATGATAAATGATATTAGCTGTTATTAACAAGCCTCTGTTAAGAATCGTAGGAAGGTCGTGATGTCTGGGTGTCAAAGTGAGCTGTCTGTTATTATTGGTTTAGGTTTAACAAATGATCAGTTCTGTTCACAGACGCCAGAGCAAGAGCTACCAGCCCAGGTGTAGAGGTTTCTCTGAGATCCAACGGGTGAAGGTCCTTGTCCCGAGGCGCTACTTCTGGACGTCAGAGTTCATGGCTGACTCTGACTCCCCTCAGTTGGTCCAGAGATCATCTCTAGGGTTTTTCCGGATCAGGATTGTTGTTGAATAGGATGGCTCTGATTTCACTAAAATATTCTGGTTTGACCTCCAGTAGGATGGATTTTAGCTTGAGTCTTTGGTTCTGCAGGAACTTCAGGAAGAACTGAACTGTAGAGGAAGTGTCTCCAATGTTGGCAAATCAGAGTTTGACACGTGCCGCTGGGCGTCTACCAAACTCCCTCAGACTTCACGTTCCTCAGATCCTTAAGAAAGAATTATTTTCTTGATCTGTTAAGAAACTAGATTAAACATTCATTTATTAATATATAAATATACCAATAATAAACCATTATTATTCATCAGTAGATAGAATCACTAGTGGTGTTTCAGGTCTGATATCAGCATAAACAGAAATGTTGATTCCTGTAACACAGTTAAAGGAAAAGTTCGCTTTTTTAGACATTAAGTTTTATGTGTTCCTTCACCCACCCAGTGCTCTGTAAACTTTGACCCATTTCACACACACCCCCCTGCTCAGAGATTCTCAGGGGAGAAGTGATTCAGAAAGGTAGTTCTGGCTAGTTGCGGGGGCGCTTTATCTGCGCCGTTTAGCCTCACAAAAGGATTAGCCTCTGAAAGCATGGCTAATTTGCATCTCACAAACAAAGAGAAAAAATTTACAACGTCACATTACAACGGGACTATTTTTTGTCATTCGTATCCCTGCGCCGCTCCCCGCGGATACCATACCATACCATACCATTTTATTTCTAAAGCACATTTAAAAACACAGCATGGCAGCTGACCAAAGTGCTGTACAAGTACAAAATTAAAACACAGTAAATAAAAACAACAGGCGCAACAATAAAAAACACAACACAGTAAAACTAAAAGACATCAACAATGGGAAAAAGCCATGTCATAAAAATATGTCTTTAAAGCTGATTTAAAATGAGAGAGTGAGGGAGCCTGCCTGACTGAGAGGGGGAGTGAATTCCAGAGAGTGGGGGCAGCAGACATAAAAGCCCGCTCACCCCGTGATTTATATCTCATTGGTGGGACACAAAGCAACAGACGGTCAGCTGACCTCAAAGCCCGGGTTGGCACGTAGGGTTTAATTAACTCAGAAAGATATGCTGGGGCAGAACTGTTCAAAATCTTAAAAACAAAGGTCAGGATCTTGAATTTAATACGAAAAGTTACTGGTAACCAGTGCAGACGTGCCAAGACAGGAGTAATGTGAGTGCGTCTGTTAGTATTAGTTAAAAACCTGGCTGCAGCGTTCTGAACTACCTGCAGTCGATTCAAAGCTGAACCAGGGACACCAAAGAGAATAGAGTTGGCATAATCTAAGCGTGAAGTAATAAAAGCGTGAATCACAGATTCCAAGTGCGGCCGCTTCAAGATCGGTTTTAGACGAACTAAACGGCGCAGTTGGAAAAAACAAGACTTAACCACAGCATTAATCTGAGGAACCATCGAGAGACCTGAATCAAATTTGACCCCAAGACTAGTCACACACTGTTTGGGGTTGAAGGTGAGAACAGAAGGGACAGGAGAAGAGTGAGTATGACTATGGGGGTCCAGGAGAATAACTTCAGTCTTAAGCTCATTTAGCTTCAGAAAGTTGTCAGCCAGCCAACCTCTCACCTCAGCTAAGCATTTATCTAGGAGTGAGATGGCATTCGAGTTGTTCATGGTCAGGTAGATCTGACAATCATCTGCATAGATATGGTAACCAAGGCCGTATTTCTCTAGGATTTTGCCCAAGGGAAGGATATAGATCGAAAACAAAAGAGGCCCAAGAACAGAACCCTGCGGCACACCCCAAGGGAGTGAGAGACACGGAGATGAATAGTCATTAATTTGGACCCTGAAAGTTCTGTCAGATAAGTAAGAGCGGAACCACTCCAAAGCAGTGCCACTGATACCTACCCATGCCTCTAGCCTATCCAACAAAATGAGATGGTCAACAGTGTCGAAGGCAGAGGAAAGATCTAATAAAAGGAGCAGAACAGCGGACCCAGAATCAGAAGCCACCAGGATATCATTCATCACACGCAGTAGGGCTGATTCAGTGCTGTGGAGCGGCCTAAAGCCGGACTGAAACACATCAAAGAGAGAATTACTCTCGATATGAGCTGATATTTGCATGTGGACAATCTTCTCAAGGACCTTAGATAAGAAAGGCACCTTAGAGATGGGGCGGAAGTTAGCGTAATTGGTATAGTCTAATCCAGGCTTCTTTAAGATCGGCTGCACAACCGTTTTTTTAAATAACAATGGAAATAATCCCGTGGTTAGACTGGAGTTAAAAATGTTCAAAATAACAGAATCCACAGTAGAGAAGATGTCACACAGCAACTTCGGGGGAAGGACGTCGTCAGGGGACCCTGTTGGTTTTATAGAATTAATCAAATTCTCCAAATCCTTATGTGATATAGGAGCAAAGTTGGAAAATATGGGAGGATCAGATGTCTCTATGAAATAGGACAGTCCTGAAGGTGACAAACTATCCCTAATGTCCCTAATTTTTTGAAGAAAAAATCCCTGGAGCGCAATACACAAGGAGGTAGAGGGAGTTAAAGCATCAGGCTCAGATAACGACAGGATGGTGTTAATGATGCTATAAAGCTTAGACTGATCACCCTGGTGCTGTGAGATTTTGGATGAGAAATATTTGTTCTTAGCAGCTCTGACAGCTTTCTGATATAAATCAAGGGCATCAGCCAGGAGCTGACGTGAAGTCAGTAATCCATCCTTCTTCCATTTTCTCTCCAGAACCCTACAACGCCGTCTAAGGTTGCGTGTTTCCTCATTCAGCCAGGGGTCAGAGGTGATTTTCTTGTGCCTAGGTCTAAGGGGGGCAACAGCATCTAGAGCCAATGAACAGACGGAATTAAAAGAATGTAAAAGGCCATCTGCGTCCCTAGTGAACGCAGAGGAGAGAGAAGACAAAGTGTCAACATCCATAATGGACAGTAATGAGGCAGTCGTGGCTGGAGAGATATACCTAGAATAACGGGGAGCAAGCCTTCTAGCTGACGTCACTAGTGCAGTGATATTAAAAACAACTGAAAGGTGGTCAGAAAAACATACAGGATCAACAGCCAGATCATGTACATTTAGTCCAAATGATAAGACCAGGTCTAGGGTGTGAGAGCGATCATGAGTAGGAACATTCACATGTTGCTGGAGGCCAAATGAAGCCAAAGTGTCTGTAAAGTCTTTTACCAGAGGTTTGGTAGGACAACAAACATGAATGTTAAAGTCACCCAAAATAATGCCTTGGTCATATTTAGGAAGATAATCAGCTAAAAGATCAGAAAAGTCTCTTATAAAAGCAGAATTATATTTTGGCGGCCGGTAACAGAGGATAAAAAGAATAGGAGGACAAAGTCCAAGTTCAAACACAGATGCTTCAAAGCTGGAGGGGGTCAACGGGCCAGAGATGGGTTTTAGAGGGAGAGTTGAGGTGTACATAGTCAGTAGTCCCCCTCCCCGACCGGAGAGGCGGGGCTCATTCACAATCCGACAGATATTAAACAGCGCTTTGTATGTCAGCTGTTTCACTGCCGAATGCCGAAAACATGTCAGACTCCGTCTCATCTGATGACGAATTTCATTTTAACACTATATCAGATGAAGAAGAAACTTATTTTACTACTAGGATATCTTTATGAGCCAGGGTACACGGATGAAGAACTGCATTTGCTACACAAAACACACACATCAACACAGATTGTTGACAAAGCTACTGCAGTCTATGATCAACCATCGGTGTAAAGATGATTGCATAAATAATGCGCTAAAATGCGAAGATGATTGCATGAATACGGTGGACATAGCGGAATAAATAATTTTTAAAAAACAAAACTTACCCAGATTTCTGGTACGGCCGAACTATTCAAAAACAGTCTTTCACTTTTCCCGAACTTTTTCCTGATGTAATCATCCTCTTTGAAGTGTGCACTGCACAAACGAAAGGTTTTGACTCGTTCCAGCCGAGTATCCTTGGAGTAGCCGATTGCTAAAAGCCACTGATGCCTTAGAGAAAAGTCCTTAGCAGGAAAAGTGTCAAACCAAAAAGGTGATCCTGTAACATCCTTATTGTTACAACCCGGGAACCTGCAGGTACGCACCATGGCTCGATATATTTAAGAAAAACTACTTTTAAGTGACTTTAGAAGTTGTTGTTTCACTCATACAGCTAGGATTAGCAGCCAGACACGAGCCCGTTCTATAGCTGCGGGGAGCGGCGCAGGGATACGAATGACAAAAAATAGTCCCGTTGTAATGTGACGTTGTAAATTTTTTCTCTTTGTTTGTGAGATGCAAATTAGCGATGCTTTCAGAGGCTAATCCTTTTGTGAGGCTAAATGGCGCAGATAAAGCGCCCCCGAAACTAGCCAGAACTACCTTTCTGAATCACTTCTCCCCTGAAAATCTCTGAGCAGGGGGGTGTGTGTGAAATGGGTCAAAGTTTACAGAGCACTGGGTGGGTGAAGGAACACATAAAACTTAATGTCTAAAAAAGCAAACTTTTCCTTTAAGGCATTAAATCACTTAGAGAGTTTCTTCTTCAACCTGTAAGTGGAAGGAATCATTTATGAGGCAACATGAGATCATTTTATTAAACTAGAAGGTGAAAGTCTGTGGACTGAAGACCCATCTTAAACCAGCTGGAGGCGCCACCGTGTTTAGGCTAAGTCTCAGCTGTTGGTGTAAACACGGCCTTGTCTTGATGTAGCTGCAGACTGGTATCCCAGCAGATGACCTTCGCTGGACAATCATTTGTCTTTGACCTTGGCCGTTATAAAGGTCTTGTCACACACTACAAATGTGTTTTTGTTATTTATATTTTAATACAGGAGTAAAATCAAGTCTCCTAAAATAAACGTGGTAATCATGAATCCGTGATTATTCCTCAGACTATAATCGTACCGCCAATATTTCTAATCGTTGCAATTGTAACGCTTACTTAAGGGCTAGGGAATTATCTGACCATGGCACACAGATGGTAAGTATGGGCATCATTGGATGTGAGTCACCCAGGTTACACAATCCTACTACAGAAATAAAACAGTGAAGGCAGCTCCACTGAGATCTGTCTAAAACACAGAAACAAAACGTCAGCCCCAGTGAGAAATAACATCTCCTCCTGAATTTGACGACTATAACACAGATTTCTGAGACCTGGGATTTGTTAAAGCACGTTTAACTGCTTTATTTTCCGTTTATTGGGATAATGTGGAACAGGGGCTATTTGTTAGAGGGGGTTTATTCATCAGCAGTAGATGCCCCCCCAGGGTCTTCTCATTCATTCAGACCCGATTCTCATGTCGTGACCCCGCAGTGACCCTCATCACTTCTCGCTCCCCGCTTCATTTTCCCACCGACATAATGACGCACTGCTGATGACCTCCCCGAATATTCTGATCCACCTTATGTAATCAAAGCTCAGCAGGAGGTCAGGGGTCAAAGTCTTTTCATAGATGTGTTCCTACTTGTGCTTTTCAAAATAAACTTCCTCCCAGGTGTTTTAGAGAAACAATCAATGGAGTAAAATGACTAAAAACTAAACAGTAGAGCTCAGGCAGTGTTGAAACTGCAGGTGACGAGTGTTTATAGATCAGTGACAGCAGACTCAGGCTACGTGTTATCCCATCGCCAAAGTCCAACACGTAGCATTTCATGCTAATAGCAAACATCTCTAATCCCTCCTCATGTAGCAGATTTCCTAGATGGGAACGTGTTACAGCGAAGGACAAATCAGGAGTTTTATAGAAAATTTAACAACAAAACTAAAAACTAAAGCTCTTTTCTATCAGTGTGAATTTGATCAGCTGGTCATACAATAAATAAACAAGACTGAGTGGTTAGGGATAGATTTGATCACATCCATGATAAAACAGGGGGAGTAAAATTTGAAAAAGCCACTTTTCCACTACATTTGTTTAGGGAATACATTGACCAGCTCAGTGGCCTAGTGGTTTGAGTGTCCGCCCTGAGACTGGGAGATCAGGGTTCAAATCCCGGTCGGGTCATACCAAAGACTTTGAAAAAATGGGACCCAATGCCTCCTCGCTTGACACTCAGCACTAAGGGTTTGGATTGGGGGGTTAAACCACCAAATTGTTCCAGAGCGCGGCCACAGCTGCAGCTCACCGCTCCCCCAGGGGATGGGTCAAATGCGGACAACAAATTTCACACACACACACTAGTGTGTGTGACAACTGGCGGGACTTTAGCATTAAACTCCTCCACTTGGGGCAGGACCTCGTCCCTGACCTAGAGAAGGCATTCTATCCTTTTCTGACTCAAGACCATGGTCTCAGATTTAGAGGAGCTAATTCTCATCCCAGCTGCTTCACACTCGGCTGTGAACTGCTCCAGTGAAAGCCGGAGATCACGTTCTGATGAAGCCAACAGGACCACATCATCTGCAAAAAGCAGAGACCTGATCCTTAGGCCACCAAAACGGATCCCCTCACCACCTTGGCTGCAACTAGAAATCCTGTCCATAAAAGTTATGAACAGAATCTGTGACAAAGGGCAGCCTTGGCGGAGTCCAACTCTCACCGGAAACGAGCCCGACTTACTGCCGGCAATGCGGACCAAGCTCTGACACTGATCATACAGGGACCTAACAGCCTGTATCAGAGGGCCTGGTACCCCATACTTCCGAATGCCTTCTCCAAATCCACAAAACACATGTAGATTGATTGGGCGAACTGCCACGAAGTTCGACTTTCCGACGGACCCTCTCCAGGATCCCTGGATAGACTTTACCAGGGAGACTCAGGAGTGTGATCCCCCTGTAGTTGGAACACACCCTGCGGTACCCCTTTTTAAATAGGGGGACCATCACCCTAGTCTGTTAATCCAGTGGAACTGGCCCCAATGTCCACGCAATATTGCAGAGCCGTATTAGCCACAGACCTACAACATCCACAGCCTTAAGGAACTCTGGACAGATCTCATCCACCCCCCTGAGCCTTGCCACTGAGGAGCTCAGTGATTGGAGAGCCCAACCCAAAGTCCCCGGAGTCTGCTTCCTCACTGGAAGACGTGCCGGTGGGATTGAGGAAGTCTTCAAAGTACTCCGCCCACCGATCCACAACATCCCGAGTTGAGATCAGCAGCACCCCCTTCCCAATGTAAAGTGTTGGTAGCACACTGCTTTCTCCTCCTGTGGCGCCGGATGGTACACCAGAATCTCCTTGAAGCCGTACGGTAATCTTGCTCCATGGTCTCATAGAACTCCTCCTACACCCAGGTTTTTGCCTCCGCGACCACTTGAGCCGCATTTTGTTTGGACTGCTGGTACCCATCAGCTGCCTCTGGGGTCCCACAGGCCAAAAAGACTCGATAGGACTCTTTCTTTAGTTTGACAGGATCCCTAACCGCCGGTGTCCACCAGCGGGTTCGGGGTTGCTGCCACGACAGTCACCAAGGACAAGTGCTTAATTTGTAAATCAAACGTTACCGGAACGAAAGTAGTGATGTCAGACCAGAGTCCACTGAGGACAAAACTGATGCTGGATCACGTGCGGGGGGGGGGCCTCATGATTAATGGAGGCTGAAAGGAGGTAAATCTGCAACAGTCCTCGACAGAAAACCGTGTTATTTAGTGGTGATTTTGTTTGATTTGACAAACTTTAAGCTCAAAGCCGCTGCTTGTGAGCGCCGTGCGGGTGCGACACTGCTAGGAATAGGTACCGGAACCGGTACTTTTTAAGGCACCGACCGAATTCCGTCGAACCGAACGAGTACCGATTCACGTGACAAGAAACGGTGCCTTGTTTTGTTGATCTTTGTGAAGCACTTTGTGATTCTTTGTCTGTGATAAGTGCTATACAAATAAAATTTACTTACTTACTTACTTGTTTCGGTACCTGACCTAACGAGAACTTGCGAGACAGCAATTTGCCAAAATAGACAGCAGTGCCGGTGTTATGTCGATATGTGTTCCCCCCTCGAGAAGTGTTTCACCGGAGCGGAAAGTCGCTAGTCGCTGCAGGCAAGCTGTAAACAGAGCAAGCAGCATGGCACAGAGGAAGAGCTCTAAAGTTTGGGTCCACTTTACTAAATGGGATGGCTATCTGGGTGATGAAGAAACCAGCAACAATGATATAAGTGAGGCATCATTGTCTTAATCTGCTCCAGCAGGTAAATAAACTGTTTAACATAACGTTATCTTGATATTTTAGCTCCTGTTCCGCTAATGGTGCATTCGCTTTCTCCTTGGAACTTGGAAATTTCGACTAGGAGAAAGCGAACGCGCTATAAAGTTTGGCTTCACTTCACTAAATGCAGTGGGTGATTGGGCGATGATGAAACCAGCGACAACGATCTAAGTGAGGCATCATCATCTTAATCTGCTCCAGCAGCAAAACAAAGGTTTATGTTTAAGATAGTGTTAGCTTGATATTTTAGCTATCATTAACATTGCTATCAGCTAATGGTGCGTTCACTTCCTCCTCGGAAATTCCAACTTCCGAGTAGGAAAAATCAACTGTTTGAAAAAGAACGGCAAAATGAATGAAGATACACAGTAAATTTAGTTCACAGCAGTTTCTAATACTACAAGGACGCACCATCACACAATTTGTCCAGAGGGTAAAGGAGAGGAATAGGAGCACATGGAGCTGGGTTTTAGTTTCTGCATCATTTAGAAACAGTTGTGGTTAAAGGTTTTCATATTGAAGAATTTTGTACAACACTACGATGACAAAATACAAACAGTTGTATGTTATTTATTGTGATGTTTATCAAATATGGTTATATATTGAGAAAAAATAAAATTTTAATTAAAAATGATATTTAAATAATTATTAAACACTCAAAAGTAAAAATAGGTACCGTGAAGTACCGGTATCGATTCATAGGTACCGGGAATTGGTACCGTATCGATTCAAATGTCAAAGGTACCCATCCCTAGACGCTGCCAAAGCGTCTGTTTCCACGACTGTGATTGGTCAAATGACGACACGCTAAAACAAAGATCGTTTGTGACCAAGATGAATCCCCTCCTTCCCTTATTGACTGTTGAAACCAGAACGGTTTATATGGCTTAAAAATGGCGATTTTGCCGAAAAGCGAAAAGTTTAGGTATGAGATTGGACAAATAAACCACTCACCCGTAAGTCCCTGACCAACACAGCGTCCTCGTTTACCCATTGTAATCACGAGGTAGCAGCGCGAGTTAACGGATCCTAGCAGACAATTACCGGAATGCGTCCCTTCAAAATAAGACAGTTCCCGGATCCTGTTCCGGCAAGATCCGGCTCAAATTAAGCTCTGCCAACGACCCTGCGGCCGCAGCTCAGGTTGGCCGCCTCGACAATGGATGCACATAACAGGGCCCACTCTGACTCATTGTCCCTTGCCTCCCAGGAAGTTCTGTCGGAGGTGGGAATTGAAGCTTGTTCTGACAGGAGACTCTGCCAGACGTTCCCAGCAGATGCTCACAACACGTTTGGGTCTGCCAGGTCTGACCGGCATCCTCCCCCATCATCGAAGCCAACTCACCACCAGGTAGTGGTCAGTTGACAGCTCCGCCACTCTCTTCACCTGAGTGTCCAAGACATGCAGCCACAGATCAGATGAGACGACAACAAAGTTCATCATCGAGTTGTGGCCTAAGGTATCCTGGTGCCCAAAGCACATATGGACACCTTTATGCTTAAACATGGTGTTCATTATAGACAATCCATGACGAGCACAGAAGTCCAATAACAAAACACCGCTCAGATTCAGATCAGGGGGGCCGTTTCTCCCAACCACACCCCTCCAGGTCTCACTGTCGTTGCCCACGTGAGCGTTAAAGTCCCCCAGCAGAACGAGAGGGTCACTGGACGAAGTGCTCTCCAGCAACCCCTCCAAGAACTCCAAAAAGGGTGGATAGTCTGACCTGCAGTTTAAGCACAAACCACAGTCAGGACCCGTGCCCCTACACGAAGGCGGAGGGAGGCTACCCTCTCATTCACCGGGGTAAACTCAAACGTACAGGCACCAAGATGGGGGGCAACTAGTATGCCTACCCCTGCTTGGCGCCTCTCATTGGGAGCAACTCCAGCGTGGTAGAGTGTCCAACCCCTCTCAAGGAAACTGGTTCTAGAGCCAGAGCCATGCGTCGAAGTGAGTCCAACTCACACAACAACTCAAGCTCCTTCGACGCCAGAGAGGTACCATTCCACATGCCGAGAGCCACATTCTGTAGCTGAGGATCAGACCGCCAAGGTCACACGTTGCACATGACCCTTTGGTATGGGGAGAATAAAGTCTCAATAGATTTGTGTGTGTGTATCTAGATTTGTGTGTGAGTACCTAGATTTGTGTGTGCGTATCTAGATTTGTGTGTGTGTATCTATATCTGTGTGTGTGTATAGATCTATGCATGTGTAACTCTTGATTTGTAACTTGTGTTTACATTTTTGTGTGTAACTTCAGCTCCTACACATACAAATCATTAAATACAAACACACAAATCAACTGGTACACACGGACAAAACTACATTACACACAGATCAGTTTACAAGTACAAAAACCCTTTTGAGACTCTTTTCACGCCTGCCTGATTTGTGCGTAGATGGTGCATTCAATGCTGGGTGAAAGCTGGGAAATCTGAATTTTCTTTGGAGTTGGTCTAAACTTGTGTTGAAGGGGCAAACATGTTTTTCTGTGGAAAAATAGAATATCTCATGATCCTGTAGTTACAAAATATTAACCTAAATTTACTTTTTAATAATCTGAAATAGTTTATTTAGACATAAATGTGTTTATGAGCTATGAATTGATAATTGGAAAACTTTTTGGGGAAAACCTGGTCTGATCCGAAGAGATGGCATCCATCCCACTTTGGATGGTGCAGCTCTTCTTTCTAGGAATATGGCCAATTTTATTAGTCCTCCCTGACAACCCAGGGTCCAGACCAGGAAGCAGAGTGGTAGTTTAACCCTCCCCTCTGCAGCTTCTGTACTGTTACCCACCCACTCCCCCATCCAGACAGTGTCCTGCCCACGGCCAGAATCAAACAGATTAAAGATCAGGCTTAATAGAGCAAATCATGATAATCTCATAAAAATAAAAACAAACTCTACTGAACAGAAAACTAGAACAATTAAATGTGGTTTATTGAACATTAGATCTATCTTTTCAAAGACTTTATTAGTTAATGATTTGATTTGTGATAATCAGATTTCTCTGTTTTGTCTCACAGAATCCTGGCTGCAGCAAGAGGACTATGTTAGTTTAAATGAGTCGACTCCTTCTAATTATTTAAATCATCATATTGCTCGTAGTACAGGACGAGGAGGAGGAGTAGCAACCATCTTTCATTCAGATTTATTAATCAGTCCCCAACCAATTAATAGCTACAGTTCTTTTGAACATCTAATTCTTAGTTTGCCTAATCCGGATTG
>SSNS01000598.1:257966-273703 GCA_006937985.1 Aphyosemion australe
GGAGAGGCAGAGAGATGAACGGTTTAACACCATGATGCAGATCTTCTGTGAGCAGAAAGAGAGGAAGTCTAAAGAACACTCAGCTTTGCAGGAGGAGCTGGCAGAAGACAACCTCCAGCAGAAAGTTTTTATGGAGGACCTCGTCTGCAGTGAACGCGTTGGCAGATAAAAAGAAGTGAACTAGTGACTACATATATGTAAATAGCATATCATGGACATGTGAATAGTTATTTGTTGCACTGAAACACGTGTTTTTGAGTTTGTTACATGCATGTTTTTAATAAATAACTTAAAAGAAGTATTTTTGTCTTTGTTGGTGATGTCAGGTAGATGTAGTCTGGGCACACTAAATATGAACTATTTGCTCACATTAAGCATTTCTTATCCTCAGGTGTGTAATCTACTTCAGTTACTCATCTTTATAACAGCCCAGATTACAGCAGGAAGTGTATCAGTTAACAAAGTTCAGGCATTCATATATTTTGGGCCACTTAAAGCACACACCTGAAAAAACCACACTACTTTCTACATTTTAACCCTCACATGTTGCACATTTTTGAAAGTCTCATCCTTTTTCTAAACCACCAGTCACATATAACACCTTCAGTGAGTGCTCAGTAACATTAGAAGCTTGCTGCAGATTTCCTAGTGACTCAAATATTCACACAAAGCTTAGAGTCAGGTAATGGGATATTTATTTAGCATATAAAATCACTTTGAACAAAGTGTGACAACTTCCAAAGGAACATTTTATCTTTAATAGTGTGAATTCATGTATGTCCTCTCTGTCAAACCTACAAAATGTGATTTATTATGAAAAGTGTTTAGTGATCAGTTGGAAGGCACAAGGTAACATCAGATCTGCAACAGGTGGTTGTACTGGAACATCTGGCTGCAGATACTGGTCGTTTTCACTCCTCTTTTATCCTCACCGTGGCTCTCACAGAGGTTATGAACACGCAACAGCAGCTCTTTACAAGCTGTACAGCACAGAGATAAGTAGTGTCCAGTCTCTCCAGGGCAGGCTTCAGGTGGCGACAGACTTAGTCTAGACATACGGTAATTCTCCATCAGTAAAACTTGGAACAACATTTTCCCACCAGTCATCAGCTTTCATCTGGACCCAGACGGACGGTGAAGAGTTGAGCAACGAGTCACAACATCTAAACGCAAACAGAACACGAGTTAAAATATAATCTGAAATATTTAGTTTATGTAATCTGCTCAACAAAAACAATAGCATACCGTCTAATCATATGATATTTGTACAATCAGCGCGTGTTTAATAGGTTAAACTTACATGACTCGTTCATCTGCGGCGCAGCTTTCCTGTCTTCCTCCATGAAAACGGAGTATCGCTTGCCGCTGGATTCTTCATCTCCCGACTCTCTCTGCGTGCTCTAGCAGCTTCGATGTGATATTTGTGATTTGATCTCTCATCTTAAGTATTCCTGTCAAGCTGTCTGGAACAGAGTTGCCTCCTCGCTCTCCATTAGCGTTGCAGCGTTGTTTATTTACTCATTGGTTTCCGGCTCGTGACTGTGATGAGTAGATCACGTGACTTAACACGTGACTGTCGCAGGCGGTTTCGTCACACCCGCCTCTACCAAAGGTCCCGACTCCTGTGCGAATGCAATCTGAAAAGGTTCCCCTGGGAGGGGTAGTTCTAGGAACTAAAATCCAAGAGGATGGTTCTAGGAACTCAGTTCCTAGAACTACTCTGTCCGAAAGCGCCTAATGCTAAGCAGCTTTTATGCCCTTGATGTAATCTGAACAAAGTCAAATGTAACTAAATCATTCTATTGGTTTTACAGAGCACAAACACTATTCTCTATTCATGTCTAGTTATGTTAACCAGTGTCGGTACCAGATCTGCTCGGGTGCTAGATCGGCTCGGGGTCCTGCGCCTGCCGATGACGTCACACTAGATGATTGGCTGAACGTAAGACTTACAGAAGTTACGATACCACGTTCATAAAAGTTACGGTAGCACGTTGACAATGAAGATTTTGATTGGTTTGAACAAAATTGCGGTTGTAGTCCTTGTGGTTGTAGTCCTGTAGTCCAAAAACAAACACTTTTCGGGGAAAATATGTTTGTTTTGCCAAAGGAAACGTAAAATAAAAGCAAAAATACCAATTGATAAACAGAGATTCTCAGCAGCTCTTGATTTTGATGAAAAGGGGCAAAATAAAAATAAAATAACTATTGAACAAATAGCAAGCAACATTTTGAATGAATGAATGGATTTAAGAACTAACAAAATATACAGAAATGGCTGCTAATTCTGTAAATACATTTACAATTTTTCCACATATAAAAACTGTTGTGCTTTTTGGAAGTCTGCTGTTGGTTTTATGTAGTTTCACATTTTTTTACAAAACTACGACAATATGATGTTTTATTAACAAAAACAGCTATAAAGCAAATATTTAGGCGGTAAGAAACAAGACAAAACTGCTAAACTCTTTCCAAAACGTATGTGTGAAATCCGAGTGGATTTGCCGTAGTTTGACGTCATCATCGGCAGGCGAAGGACCCCGAGCTGATCTGGCACCCGAGCAGATCTGGTACCGACACCGGCTAACTGCAGCTAGTTAGCAGCTGGTCTTTGTGTGTTTAAACGGGCCTATTCAGCTTCTTCACTCCATCAGCGCAGTTTTAAATTTGTTTAGAGTTTTGTAAATTCTTTGGAGATTTCTGAGTTTAAAGTGAATTCTATTGAGACACAATAATGTCCATGACGTGTGTAAGGAGGAGTTACTAAACTATCTGAACTAGGGCAGCTGTTTTTATTCTGAGACTGCCATGTGAGTTTTAGATCAGACAGCAGCATCATTTGTGATATCAGTAAAGTAAATGTGATCATGAACATGAGTAATTATTTCATATTTTTCAGTTAAACCACATGATGCTGACTTCAGTGACCTGCTGCAGCATGTTACACACTCAGGATCACCATGGTAACACGATGTGTCCTCCAGAGCAACCAGAGCTGAATCAGGACGTCTGAACAACAGAACTAGAACCTTCACAAAGTTGGTATCTACTGCAGGACTGTTTCTTTGCATCTGTTTAATATCATTCATTTATCATCTGAGGTCAAGTTGGGATTAGAATCTTTATTTCAAGACAGAACAAGAAATGAAGAATTATTAATGACAAAATCTCAGCATAAATAAATAAGTGTAGAACAGTAACTAAACAGTTAAGCCTGGGACACACAGGAGACAGACGCGCCACGGTTTAATGGTCACACAGGAGGCGCCGCGCCGCTGAACGCTTCTCGGAAAGTTGCATGATAGTCACAACATCACACGGGACTTGAGAACAGGAAGCGGAAAGTGACTCTTTTTTTTACATGTGATCAGACTTGCCGCTGTGTTTAGTGAGACTCTGATTAAAAATGGTAAGTACGCTATCTATTAGGATCGTACAATATCTTATGCTTCTCGACTTTGTTACGACCTTTACAGAGGTTATGTGGCTCATCTAAGAGGAGGCCGCAACACCTTTTTTTCTGGTCCCCCATTGTTCCACCAATCTCCAAGCAATCCACCAAAATCTTTAAGCTGAAGATTATTTATTTACAATATTGACAAGACTCATTCTCAGTCACCAAAGCTGACTAACACTCTACTANTATAAAGCTCTTAATAAACAAGCTCCATCATACATCAGTGATCTGATTGTTCCATATGTTCCTAACAGAGCACTTGGCTCTCAGACTGCAGGTTTGCTGGTGGTTCCTAGAATATCTAAAAGTAGGATGGGAGGCAGATCTTTTAGCTATCAGGCTCCTCTCCTGTGGAACCAGCTCCCAGCTTTAGTCCGTGAGGCAGACACCTTGTCTACTTTTAAGACTAGGCTCAAAACGTTTCTATTTGATAGGGCTTATAGTTAAATTCCGATGTTAGCCCAGGTTTAGACGAGTGGGGAGCAGAGGGAGGTGGAGTGTACAGCGGGGACTACAGTCGTTAAAGACTTTTCTCCCTGGCCCTGCCTCCCACATGCCTCCATCTAAAAGGCTAGGTTATCCTGAGTTATCTCTGTAGTTATGCTGCTATAGGCTTAGACTGCTGGAGGACATACTGACCACTTTCCACACTCTGCTACTCTCTTCTACCACCACTCTCTAATTGCATTATTTCCTGTTATTTCAGCTGTTAACTTTATTTTCTCTCTAAGTGTTTTTCTCCCCAGAAGAAGCTACACTGGCGTTCTGCTGAGCTGTGGTGGCCTCATGGAGGGGGCCATCGGCTGGCACACTGCTGCCAACCACTGAACATTCTCCCTCTCCTGATATTACATCTCACTTTCTTTAACATAGAATGTGCTACTATTAGTTCACCTGTTGAATTAATTATAGATTCACTCAGATAAAGACAATAAAGTTTCTCTTACTCTTACTAAATGGTAAATGGTCTGTATTTGTATAGCGCCTTCTTAGGGTTCTACAACCCCCCAAGGCGCTTCACAACACAATCAACTCAATTCACCCATTCACACGCTGGTGGGGATGAGCTACGATGTAGCCACAGCTGCCCTGGGGCGCACTGACAGAGGCGAGGCTGCTGAGCACTGGCGCCACCAGTCCCTCCGACCACCACCAGCAGGCAAGGTGGGTTAAGTGTCTTGCCCAAGGACACACAGCAGCATTCTCTGGCCGGAGCCGGGATCGAACCTGCAACCTTCCGATTACTGGACAACCTGCTCTACCTCCTGAGCTACTGCTGCCCGTAAATAGAACTTCTACTAAGAAATCACAGTGTAGCCATAGAAACACTACTTGATTTATGTGGTGTGTGTGTGTGTGTGTGTGTGGGTGTGTGTAGGTGTGTGTGTAGGTGTGTGTGTAGGTGTGTATGTGTGCCTGCTCTGTCTTCTCAACCCCCAGTGAGCCGTAGCAGATGGCTGCTCATACTGAGCCAGGATCCTCTGGAGGTTTCTTCCTGTTAAAAGGGAGTTTTCCTTCCCACTGTCGCTACATGCTTGCTTAGTATGAGGATTGTACCAACACAATGACACTAGTCAGTGTCTTGATGCAATCTGCTGGGTCCCTTATATAGGAAACTTTTTTACTGATTGGCTTATGAACTGAACTGTATTGAAATGTTTACTTTGTAAAGTGCCTTGAGACGACTCTTGTCGTGATTTGGCGCTATAGAAATAAACTGAATTGAATTGAAAACGTAGTCAAATGGTTGTAAGAAATGACCACTAGATGGCAGAGTGGTTCGCTGACTGGGAAAAACACGCTTCAACTGGCAGAAAGCAGGAGAAGATGGCGCGGCGCCCTGGTGATCTTTCCCCTGAAGTAAGTAAAAGTTAAACCTGCACGCTTTGCAGTCCGGTTATGAGACAGGCAGCTGTTATTGTAGACCATTTCAGACGCTTTATAGGTCTGGCAGCTTGACACTGTCCTCATTTCTGTGTTAGCAGGCGCTAACGTCTGTAAGCTAAGCTACTTTAGCCATTTCAAGCTGTTGAGAACATGGATAGAGAATATTGTTTCTGTCTTTCAGCAAAATCACACCAACTTCACTTTGACGTGTATGTTAACAGAGTTGTGTAATGAAGTTGCTAAATGATTTAAAACAGTTTTAATAGGTGGGTTTTAAAGAGGCTGTAAGCTAACCTAACAAAAACACAATAGCCCCTTTCGGACTGTAGGAACCTTTTGTAGTTCCTATAACCTTTTTAGGAACCAGCCCGTTTTTGCGTGTGTTCGGACAGATAGGAACTAGGAACCTTCCCCCGCAGTTCCTAGAACCATTTTAGCTCCTACTCAGAGGCAGGGACTTTTCGTGGTTCCCGAGGAACTAACATGACGTCGGTGCCGGGTGAACCCATAAGCTCCGCCCCTTGCTATATTTCCGCATCTTTTCTGTTCCGATCGATGTTCCGATTCACGTTTGTTTATTTAGAGACAGACCTGGACTGCATCCTGGATATTCCTGCCGCCGCCAGCACACCTCGCCAAAAACGAACAGGTAAAGAAAACAGTCTTAATGCATTTACAAATGTTTCGCCGCTTTTCTTGATGTAACGGAAGTTTGCAAAAGGAAATTTTCCATTTCTGGATTAAATCTCAGGGCGATAGCCGCCGATAGCGAGCATATGTTTGTACCAAATTAGTATGGCATCATTTTAGTTTTCTTTTCGGTGAATTTCTCCTTTGTTCTTTGCACGTGAACCACGTGCGCGAACACAAACAACGCAAACACGCCCGCACGCAATTACGTTTTTTAAATTATATTTCATGTGCATTCGCTTTATGGTAAACAGTGCAGAGTTTTTACCGTATTATCTATTACGTTTTATGGTGGGTTTATTTGATTATTATGTGTGGTTTATAACTCATCACATAGCCAATAAGTTAGTTTGGGACACTGCATGTTACTGATGGAGGGATTTTTATGACTTCTGTTTTATTCTGAAATGTTTATCCATCCAGCAGCTACACCAGAGCCAGTGGTATCAACTTCTTTCAGCCAGAATCAGCCAGCTGCCAGCACCCTCTGCCACCCTACACCAGGTAAAGAACATTCCTATTATATATGCAATTATGCAATCTCTGTGGTCAACAAAATGGTTTAATTCTAAAATATTTATTCCATCAGCATCTGCACTGCACCTACAGCCTACTACCTGCCAGCACCTACCAGCAGCCAGCACCCACTGCCACCCCAGACCTGGTACAAACATCTAATTCCACATAATTAGTATTTAGTGTATTATATGTAACTTGAGTGTTAATTCTATCTCCACCCTCATGTTTGTTTCCAGGAAGGAGAAAAAGTGCTGACACACTTCTGGCTGCTGTGCAGGAGATGCTCGGGTCAGAGGCTGAGCAGGTGAGGCAGAGAGATGAACGGTTTAATACCATGATGCAGATCTTCTGTGAGCAGAAAGAGAGGAAGTCTAAAGAACACTCAGCTCTGCAGGAGGAGCTGGCAGAAGACAACCTCCAGCAGAAACTTTTTATGGAGGACCTCGTCTGCAGTGAACGCGTTGGCAGATAAAAAGAAGTGAACTAGTGACTACATATATGTAAATAGCATATCATGGACATGTGAATAGTTATTTGTTGCACTGAAACACGTGTTTTTGAGTTTGTTACATGCATGTTTTTAATAAATAACTTAAAAGAAGTATTTTTGTCTTTGTTGGTGATGTCAGGTAGATGTAGTCTGGTCACACTAAATATGAACTATTTGCTCACATGAAGCATTTCTTATCCTCAGGTGTGTGATCTACTTCAGTTACTCAGCTTTATAACAGCCCAGATTACAGCAGGAAGTGTATCAGTTAACAAAGTTCAGGCATTCATATATTTTGGGCCACTTAAAGCACACACCTGAAAAAACCACACTACTTTCTACATTTTAACCCTCACATGTTGCACATTTTTGAAAGTCTCATCCTTTTTCTAAACCATCAGTCACATATAACACCTTCAGTGAGTGCTCAGTAACATTAGAAGCTTGCTGCAGATTTCCTAGTGACTTAAATATTCACACAAAGCTTAGAGTCAGGTAATGGGATATTTATTTAGCATATAAAATCACTTTGAACAAAGTGTGACAACTTCCAAAGGAACATTTTATCTTTAATAGTGTGAATTCATGTATGTCCTCTCTGTCAAACCTACAAAATGTGATTTATTATGAAAAGTGTTTAGTGATCAGTTGGAAGGCACAAGGTAACATCAGATCTGCAACAGGTGGTTGTACTGGAACATCTGGCTGCAGATACTGGTCGTTTTCACTCCTCTTTTATCCTCACCGTGGCTCTCACAGAGGTTATGAACACACAACAGTCGACAACAGCAGCTCTTTTCAAGCTGTACAGCACAGAGATGAGTAGTGTCCAGTCTCTCCAGGGCAGGCTTCAGGTGGCGACAGACGTAGTCTAGACATACGGTAATTCTCCATCAGTAAAACTTGGAACAACATTTTCCCACCAGTCATCAGCTTTCATCTGGACCCAGACGGACGGTGAAGAGTTGAGCAACGAGTCACAACATCTAAACGCAAACAGAACACGAGTTAAAATATAATCTGAAATATTTAGTTTATGTAATCTGCTCAACAAAAACAATAGCATACCGTCTAATCATATGATATTTGTACAATCAGCGCGTGTTTAATAGGTTAAACTTACATGACTCGTTCATCTGCGGCGCAGCTTTCCTGTCTTCCTCCATGAAAACGGAGTATCGCTTGCCGCTGGATTCTTCATCTCCCGACTCTCTCTGCGTGCTCTAGCAGCTTCGATGTGATATTTGTGATTTGATCTCTCATCTTAAGTATTCCTGTCAAGCTGTCTGGAACAGAGTTGCCTCCTCGCTCTCCATTAGCGTTGCAGCGTTGTTTATTTACTCATTGGTTTCCGGCTCGTGACTGTGATGAGTAGATCACGTGACTTAACACGTGACTGTCGCAGGCGGTTTCGTCACACCCGCCTCTACCAAAGGTCCCGACTCCTGTGCGAATGCAATCTGAAAAGGTTCCCCTGGGAGGGGTAGTTCTAGGAACTAAAATCCAAGAGGATGGTTCTAGGAACTCAGTTCCTAGAACTACTCTGTCCGAAAGCGCCTAATGCTAAGCAGCTTTTATGCCCTTGATGTAATCTGAACAAAGTCAAATGTAACTAAATCATTCTATTGGTTTTACAGAGCACAAACACTATTCTCTATTCATGTCTAGTTATGTTAACCAGTGTCGGTACCAGATCTGCTCGGGTGCTAGATCGGCTCGGGGTCCTGCGCCTGCCGATGACGTCACACTAGATGATTGGCTGAACGTAAGACTTACAGAAGTTACGATACCACGTTCATAAAAGTTACGGTAGCACGTTGACAATGAAGATTTTGATTGGTTTGAACAAAATTGCGGTTGTAGTCCTTGTGGTTGTAGTCCTGTAGTCCAAAAACAAACACTTTTCGGGGAAAATATGTTTGTTTTGCCAAAGGAAACGTAAAATAAAAGCAAAAATACCAATTGATAAACAGAGATTCTCAGCAGCTCTTGATTTTGATGAAAAGGGGCAAAATAAAAATAAAATAACTATTGAACAAATAGCAAGCAACATTTTGAATGAATGAATGGATTTAAGAACTAACAAAATATACAGAAATGGCTGCTAATTCTGTAAATACATTTACAATTTTTCCACATATAAAAACTGTTGTGCTTTTTGGAAGTCTGCTGTTGGTTTTATGTAGTTTCACATTTTTTTACAAAACTACGACAATATGATGTTTTATTAACAAAAACAGCTATAAAGCAAATATTTAGGCGGTAAGAAACAAGACAAAACTGCTAAACTCTTTCCAAAACGTATGTGTGAAATCCGAGTGGATTTGCCGTAGTTTGACGTCATCATCGGCAGGCGAAGGACCCCGAGCTGATCTGGCACCCGAGCAGATCTGGTACCGACACCGGCTAACTGCAGCTAGTTAGCAGCTGGTCTTTGTGTGTTTAAACGGGCCTATTCAGCTTCTTCACTCCATCAGCGCAGTTTTAAATTTGTTTAGAGTTTTGTAAATTCTTTGGAGATTTCTGAGTTTAAAGTGAATTCTATTGAGACACAATAATGTCCATGACGTGTGTAAGGAGGAGTTACTAAACTATCTGAACTAGGGCAGCTGTTTTTATTCTGAGACTGCCATGTGAGTTTTAGATCAGACAGCAGCATCATTTGTGATATCAGTAAAGTAAATGTGATCATGAACATGAGTAATTATTTCATATTTTTCAGTTAAACCACATGATGCTGACTTCAGTGACCTGCTGCAGCATGTTACACACTCAGGATCACCATGGTAACACGATGTGTCCTCCAGAGCAACCAGAGCTGAATCAGGACGTCTGAACAACAGAACTAGAACCTTCACAAAGTTGGTATCTACTGCAGGACTGTTTCTTTGCATCTGTTTAATATCATTCATTTATCATCTGAGGTCAAGTTGGGATTAGAATCTTTATTTCAAGACAGAACAAGAAATGAAGAATTATTAATGACAAAATCTCAGCATAAATAAATAAGTGTAGAACAGTAACTAAACAGTTAAGCCTGGGACACACAGGAGACAGACGCGCCACGGTTTAATGGTCACACAGGAGGCGCCGCGCCGCTGAACGCTTCTCGGAAAGTTGCATGATAGTCACAACATCACACGGGACTTGAGAACAGGAAGCGGAAAGTGACTCTTTTTTTTACATGTGATCAGACTTGCCGCTGTGTTTAGTGAGACTCTGATTAAAAATGGTAAGTACGCTATCTATTAGGATCGTACAATATCTTATGCTTCTCGACTTTGTTACGACCTTTACAGAGGTTATGTGGCTCATCTAAGAGGAGGCCGCAACACCTTTTTTTCTGGTCCCCCATTGTTCCACCAATCTCCAAGCAATCCACCAAAATCTTTAAGCTGAAGATTATTTATTTACAATATTGACAAGACTCATTCTCAGTCACCAAAGCTGACTAACACTCTACTAAGGACTGATGTCTCAGGGTGAGCCCATGCCTAAAACAACAAACAAAAACACACTTCTAACTAGGTTTTCAACCTCTTACCTACAAAACAAAGGAAACCAAATGACAACAGAAACTTACCTCCCTGTCTGCCCAAAACAGGAGAAAAACCCAGGATAAAGCAAAAGGCGACTCACCCCTACAAGTCCTTCACATTACACAAACTAATTGCTTCTAATTTCACCAAGATACACTAAACACAGCAGGGTGTGATAGTTGGTTGGAGATGGTGGAGAATATGGAGGATATGGTGTCATCAGCTGCATCTCATCCAGGTCTTTATATACTCCCCTCCCTTCTGGCCAGTTGTCCAATCAGGGAGTCCCAGGGCCGGTCCTCAGCCTCAGGTACCTGCATACTGAGAGAGCACCTATTACTCTTGGTGCAACAGTAAGAAAACAGAAAAGAAAACACATGGGACATAACACCCCCACGACCAAGTATGAAAAACCGCCATGGGTTTTCATTAAAACAGAGAACACTTACATTGCTCGGGACAAAGCATCAGCTAAGACATTGTCTTTACCCTTCTTGTGTTGTATCTGTAAACAAAAATCCTGCAACAGTCGTTGGTTAGAGTTTTTCATCTGAGCAATAAAGACTAAGGGGTTATGATCAGTAAACACTTGAACAGGATGTACAGTGGATCCTACATAAACCTCGAAGTGCTGCAATGCCAGCAATAAGGCAAGCGCCTCTTTTTCAATGGTGCTGTAGTGCAGCTGATGTGCCTTGAACTTCTTGGAGAAGTAACACACCGGATGGTCGATTCCGTGATCGTCCTCCTGAAGAAGGACAGCACCGGCACCTTCTCGACTGGCGTCGACTTCTAACTTAAAGGGTCGTGCAAAAACCGGTGCAGCTAATACCGGTGAACTACACATTAGAGCTTTTGCAGACTCAAATGCCATTTGGCAACCAGAAGACCACACAAAGGCTTTCTTAGTACTGAGTAAGTCTGTTAACGGGCTAACCACTACAGAGAAGTTCTTACAGAAACCTCGGTAAAACCCACACATGCCTAAAAATCGGCGTAGCTCTCTTCTGGTTTTTGGAACGGGAAAATCCACAATTGCCTGTACTTTGGCAATCACGGGACGAACACAACCTTGGCCAACTTGTTTTCCCAAGTACTAAATGGTGGCCTTTGCAAACTCACACTTGGCTAAGTTTATCGTGAGGGCGGCCTCTTTGAAACGGCGAAATACCTCTGATAGGGTTTCCAAGTGTGCTGACCAGCTGTCTGAATATATGACTACATCATCTAAGTATGCTTCACAATGCGTAATCCCTGCTAACACCATTTGGATCAAGCGCTGAAAAGTTGCGGGAGCATTCCGTAACCCAAAAGGCATGACTGTGTACTGTAAAAAGTGATCTGGGGTTACGAATGCAGCGATTTCTGATGCCCGTGGTGTCAAAGGGACCTGCCAATAGCCCTTAAGCAGGTTCAGTTTGGTCACGTACTTAGCTGGACCAACATGGTCGATACAATCTTCCATCCTGGGATGGGGAAAGGAATCAGGTTTAATGATAGCATTAACCTTCCTGTAATCCGTACAGAGGCGACAAGTGCCGTCAGGTTTTGGCACCAGGATACAGGGTGAACTCCAGGCACTTTTACTGGGAACAGCAAGGCCATTGGACAACAAATAGTTCACTTCTTTTAGCATCAACTCACGTTTTGTCGGATTAACTCGATAAGCATTTTGTTTAATCGGCTTTGTTGCCAGATTATCCAACATAATGTCATGTGTTAAGACCTTGGTCTTACTTGGGTGGTCAGAAAACAACATTAATCAATAGTCGAATGTCAGTTCGCTGGGTGTGAGACAGATGACCTAAGAACATATCTAAGTCACCCAGCACTTCATAGTTTCGTAATCTTACCATAGGAATTTGTTCATTTCGCTCCTCCAGGCCGTCCTCGGACAGTAGGTAAGGAGGTGGGGAACAAACCAAGGCGGGGGTAAGCGGCTTCTCAGCATTTCCCACCCCGCGACGGGACACATTTCTTTAGCATGTTGACATGGCACACACGCTGTTTCTTTTGTCGATCTGGCGTATTAATCACATAACCTGTATCATTTAGCTTTCTGTCCACCTCATATGGACCAGAAAACTTCGCATGCAGACTTGATCCACTCACAGGGAATAGAACCAACACTTTGTCGCCAGCTGCGAAAGTCCGTGTCACAGCTTTACGGTCATAACGGCGTTTCATCTTATCCTGGCTTTCTGCTAGGTGGTCTTGAGCCAACTGAAAAGCAGAAAAGAGACGCTCACGAAACGTACACACATAATCCAACACCTTGTGTTCTTTCTGGGGGTTTCTAACCACTTTTCCTTCACTAGTTGAAGGGGACCACACACCGTATTGGCCAAATACTAATGAAGCAGGACTGAATCCTAGGGATTCTTGGGTGGTTTCACGAATGGCGAATAACAACAACGGCAATCCTTCATCCCAGCCTTTTCCCGTTTCTAAGCAATACTTTCGCAACATGGTTTTTAAGGTCTGGTGAAAACGTTCTAACGCACCCTGCGATTCAGGATGGTAGGGGCTAGATGTTTGGTGCTTAATATGTAACTCTTTCACAACTTGTGCAAATACTTTGGACATAAAATTGGATCCCTGATCTGTTTGAACTACCCTGGGTAACCTATAAGTAGAAAAAAAAGATGTTAAAGCCTGCACAATGGGCTTTGCTTTTATGGTTCTTAAAGGAAAAGCCTCTGGGAATCTGGTAGCAGCACACATCACAGTAAGGACATATTGATAACCCTTCTTGGATTTCGGTGAAGGACCCACACAATCTAATATAATTTTCTCAAATGGCTCACCGAGGACAGGGATAGGCCGCAGTGGTGCTGGTGGTATGGGTTTGTTAGGTTTACCCACCACTTGGCAAACATGACAGGAGCGACAGTGCTTCACGACGTCTGATTTTAATCCAGGCCAAAAGAAAGAATTTAAGACCCGATAATAAGTTTTTTTTACTCCCAGGTGACCGGCTAGTGGGGAATCATGGGCCAAATTTAAAATCTGGAATCTATAGGCTACGGGCACCACCACCTGGTCTGTCCTCTGCAGGCCAGTTGGGTCCGGAGACCACGTCCTCATCAGAACCCCATCTCTACGGAAATAATGCACCTGTGAGGTCTCCCCTTTTGTGTCTGAAACAGAAGAAAAACAAGTTTTCAGAGAGGGGTCACTTTCCTGTGCTTGAATCAGGGTTTCCTTAGTTATGTTTAAACTCAGATCTACTTCCACCGGAAGCAGGTTACACTCCTCTACTTTGTCGTCCTTTTTCACATCACGTACATCATTTACAACAACAGACCTCAAGGTTAGTCATGAAAGTATCAGTTAAATCCACAACGTCATTTAGTCGTCGAGCTTGCGCACGGGTGACCGCGCATGCTGGGTAGGTCTCAACTACAGGAGTGGATAACTCTACAGAAACAGAAGGAGATGGCGTATTTGTTACTTCTGGCAACGGAAAAACCTGTCCACCAACCAAATCATTCCCGAGGATAAGGGAAATTCCCTCGAACGGGAGACGCGGTCGCAGCGCTACTTTAACAAAACCTGTCACCAGAGGTGACGACAGGTGAATCATGTGTGTCGGCGCTCTCGTCACACTCAGGTTTATTCCCCACACCAAAATATCTGAGTCACATGACGAACTTTCAGACAAAGGAAGTACAGATTCCACAAAAAATGAGTGATATGCTCCCGTATCTCTGAGAATCTTTATCGGTACCTGATCATTTTCATGACCAGTTAATGAAACAAAACCTTGGGAAATAAACGGCAAAAATTCTGGGTCGATATCAGCGACCCCAGATGTGTGTTTGGGGTTCTCACCCGATTTAGGAGCGGATTGAATTAATCCAACCCCAACAGAGGATTTCTCACGCCCCCTCGATTTGTTTTTTAGAACAGGACATGCCGCTATCAGATGTCCGGGCTCACGGCAATAAAAACATTCCTGTGAGTCCGTGGTAGAGGCAGCAGGCGTGTTTTTAGGGACAGACACGGGAGATCTGGGTTTCCGTTCGGTATGGTTTTTCTGTGACGGGGCAAACACAGTTTTGTGGGTTAGAATAAACTCATCTGCTAAAAGAGCAGCCTCAGATAAAGTGGACACCTTCTGTTCATTCAAATGAATAACCATCCGCTCCGGCAAACATTTCTTAAAGTCTTCCAAAAGGATGAGCGTTCTCAGTGTTTCAAAAGTTGTGGCTTTACAAGCTTGACACCATTTATCAAACAACACATTTTTTCACGAGCGAATTCTACAAATGTCTGGTTGGGGGTTTTGTTAAGGTTTCTGAACCTTTGACGATAAGCCTCCGGAACCAATTCATAGGCTTGTAACACAGTTTTTTTCAGAATGTCATAATTCAAACTCTGAGCAATAGATAAACTGGAACACACTTCCTGAGCCTTACCTGTGAGTTTACATTGGAGGAGTAGCGACCAACATTCTTTAGGCCACTTTAAGGCTGCTGCAATACGCTCAAATGCACTAAAATATGAATCAACCTCTGATTCACGGAATGCAGGCACTAAATTGATGTGTTTGCTGATGTCGAACCCAGTCGAAGCAGAAACGGCGTCGTGGCCGGGAGTTCCAGCTGAGGAAGCAGGTGAGCCTTTTTCCAGCTCCAAGGTTCGGAGTCGGAGGTGTAGAGCTTGCACCTCCAGTTCTTTTTGCCGGACTTCAGTCTCCTTTATACGGAGCGTGAGGAGCAAGTCCTCAGATGACAAACCCTCATCCCCCAGGGGTTGTCCATGTCCGACCTTCACAGCAGGCGCGTCAGCCTGTGCTGTGGCACTGTCAGGAACAGTTTCAGTTTCAGTTTTCAGTTTATTTCTATAGCGCCAAATCACGACAAGAGTCGTCTCAAGGCACTTCACAAAGTAAAAATTTCAATACAGTTCAGTTCATAAGCCAATCAGTAAAAAAGTTTCCTATATAAGGGACCCAGCAGATTGCATCAAGACACTGACTAGTGTCATTGTGTTGGTACAATCCTCATACTAAGCAAGAATTTAGCGACAGTGGGAAGGAAAACTCCCTTTTAACAGGAAGAAACCTCCAGAGGATCCTGGCTCAGTATGAGCAGCCATCCGCTACGACTCACTGGGGGTTGAGAAGACAGAGCAGGCACAGGCACACCCC
>SSNS01000598.1:276273-291273 GCA_006937985.1 Aphyosemion australe
GCTTAGTGTGGACGAACATCTGACCTCATGGATCATCAACTACCTCACCAACAGGCCACAGTACGTGAGGCTGCACAACTGTACGTCTGAGGTGGTTGTGTGCAGTACTGGAGCTCCGCAGGGTACAGTGCTCTCACCCTTTCTCTTCACCTTCTACACCTCGGACTTCACCTACAACACCAGCAGCTGTCACCTCCAGAAGTTCTCTGATGACTCGGCCATCGTCAGCTGTGTGTCTGAGGGGGACGACCAGGAGTACAGGTCAGTCATCATGGACTTTGTGGACTGGTGTGAGCGTAACCACCTTCGCTTGAACACCAGTAAAACAAAGGAAATGGTGATTGACTTCCAGAGAAACACTCCTCCTCACTCACCAGTAAACATCCAGGGAGCAGACATTGAGGTGGTGGACACCTTTAAGTACCTGGGTGTTCACCTCAACAGTAAACTGAACTGGTCCCACAACACAGATGCTCTGTATAAGAAGGGCCAAAGCCGCCTCCATCTCATGAGGAGGCTGAGGTCCTTCGGAGTTAACTCCCAGCTGCTAAAATCCTTTTATCACTCTGTTGTTGGCTCTGTTATTCATTCTGCTGTGGTCTGCTGGGGTGTAGGCAGCTCTGACCGAGACAGGAAGACACTGAACAAGCTAGCTACCAAAGCTAGCTCGGTTCTGGGCTGCCCACTGGATTCTGTTGAGGAGACGTGTGAGAGGAGGATGCTGGGGAAGATGACCTCCATCTTAAGAAACTCCTCCCATCCACTGCACTCCACTGTGGAGATCATGGACAGCTCCTCCAGAGGTAGACTGAGACATCCCAGATGTAAAACTGAGCGCTATCGCAGATCCTTCATCCCCTCTGCTGTAAGAGTGTAGAACTCCTCAGTTTAAGCTGTACTGGTATCATCCTGGTACACAATAACACCAATGCAATATTCATGTGTTCTATACTTGTGCAATACCGGATTCACATTGTTGTCTGTGTCTCTTACAGTATGCTGCATAGTGCTGGTACCAAGTTTGTTTTTATCTTTTATTTGTGTTTTTTTTAGTAATAATAATAATAATAATTCATCGAACTTATATAGCGCTTTGTTAGGACACTCAAAGACGCTGCATGCACTCACACATTCACACTGCTGATGATGGTAAGCTACTGAGTAGCCACAGCCGCCCTGGGGCGGTCTGACAGAGGCGAGGCTGCATTGTTGCGCCATCGGCCCCTCTGACCACCACCAACAGAGGCAATTCGGGTTAAGTGTCTTGCCCAAGGACACAACAACGGCGACAGACCGAGTGGGACGCGAACCCGCGACCTTCCGATTGCGGGGCGTCCACTTAACTCCTATGCCACCGTCGCCCAGTGATCTAAGATTACAATACTAGATTACTGCCTATGTGTATATACATGTATCCTTGTTTTTATCTTTCTTCTAATTACCCTTTGAGTGATGGTGCTGCTGTGACAAGTGAATTTCCCCACTGTGAGATCAGTAAAGTCTATTCTAGAAGTTTGCAGCTTTCTAAAAGACTTGCTTCTCTCTCTACAACATCCACCACATCTGGGAGCTCCATGAAAGCAGCAGCAGACGCCTGGTTCCAGCTGAAAGTGTTGACGTCTTCTTTGGTGGTTCTGATGTCAGAGAGAGGGATCCTCATGTCCTGAAGAAGTCTGGAGCCTGTGGAGCTCACTAAAGCAGACGTTCTTTTATGGGGTCTCGTGCATTTGAGAGTAAAACGTGTCGATCCCCGAATGAAAATGTATATGCAGATTAAACCTATTGCACACAGTTTACTGTTATTGTGACCAATGGCTTTTAATAAATAAATATATGAAAAATGTTTGGTTATGTGGTTTTGCACAGCTGATGCACTTATTTTGTCATCTAATACGTTTTTAACCAGAAACAGTTTTATTTCAATTAACATTTTAATCAATCAGTTACTATTTATACTAGTTGTTAGGCTGGAAGCAGCATCAGCAGGGTTATAGATGCATCTACACCCACATATTTTCCTCCAAGTCGTTAAAAACTTGTTTTAAATGAATTTAGATCAGCTGTGTCATTCTGCTCCTTTTCCATCTGAACAGACAGACTGAAGATTACAGGACTAAATCCTGGAAACGGTAATACCTCACGTTTTGTTAGAGGAAGTAGATCTGAAGGCAAGCTAGCGCTGACATATTTAAGTCAAAAAGTAAAGCATCCCTACGTTAGCACACAGAGAACAGAAAGCTCAAATTCTAACCCAGATCCTTATGTTGATGAGTGTATTATATAAACTGTTATTTTTATACAATTATACGTATTTTAGCTAAATATGAACTGTACCCTAAATGTTTTCAACGTTGTGTTTGCAGTCTGGCTGCCCTACAAAGTATAAAAATGATAAATGTTCGTGCTGCTCCAAAAGGGAATTGCTTTGATAAAATACATAATCAGTGTAGTAATTAATACACATTATTGATCAATAATCACCAAAAAATCCATGTGGAAATGAGAAAAGGGTTGTTTTAGCGTCCAGTCCTGCCAGGCTAGCTCATACTGACTGGCAATGCTGAGCTGTTAGGAACTATTCGGGGCTACATGAACCTCGTGACCGCGTGTCAGCGAGTTCAAAGCGTGTTGCAACTTTCTCTTTTGACTTCAGAGGAAAGATCACCAGAGCTGCTCCATCTTATCGTGCCTTCTCCCGGTTTGAAGCATGTTTTTCCCAGTCAGCGAACGACTCTGCCATCTAGTGGTCATTTCTTACAAGCATTTGACTACGTTTGCATAGCTCATAAACACATTTATGTGTAAATAAACTATTTTAGATTATTAAAAAGTAAATTTAGGTTAATATTTTGTAACTACAGGATCATGACATATTCTATTTTTCCACAGAAAAACATGTTTGCCCCTTCAACACAAGTTTAGACTAACTCCAAAGAAAATTCAGATTTCCCAGCTTTCAGCCAGCATTGAATGCACCATCTATGCACAAATCAGGCAGGCGTGAAAAGAGTCTCAAAAGGGTTTTTGTACTTGTAAACTGATCTGTGTGTAATGTAGTTTTGTCCGTGTGTACCAGTTGATTTGTGTGTTTGTATTTAATGATTTGTATGTGTAGGAGCTGAAGTTACACACAAAAATGTAAACACAAGTTACAAATCAAGAGTTACACATGCATAGATCTATACACACACACATAGATATAGATAAACACACACAAATCTTTAGTTACGCACACACAAATCTAGATACGCACACACAAATCTTTAGTTACGCACACACAAATCTAGATACGCACACACAAATCTATTGAGACTTTATTCTCCCCATACTTTGGCCACTCCCACAAGCGATGAGCCCATGGGAAGGGGGCCCCACGTTTCCTCTTCGGGTTGTGCCCAGCCAGGCTCCATAGGTGAAAGCCCGGCCACCAGGCATTCGCCAAAGTGCCCCACCTCCAGGCCTGCTCCAGAGGGGGCCACGGTGACCCGCGTCTGGGCAAGGGAACACTGTATCCATTTATATTTATCTTCATAAGGGGTCTTTACACTTTATTTTAATTTCTGTACATTTCTGTAGGTTTTTAGTCTGGTTCTTCTCTTTCTCACATTTAGTACATTTTCCGCTCCTTTTTAAATAGTTTTAATTTGACTATTTTCTTTTCTGTTTGAATCAATGTTTCCTTTTTATCCTTTAAAAAATCATTTTAATGATAACTTTTTAACTTTAACTTTCTCATATTTCTCATAGATGCCCCGATTACTTTTGACTTTTTATTTTTTTTTATTAAATTTTACTTTTGCACTTTTATTAATTAAATATCTTTTGTAATTTGTTTTACTTTCCCCCTTTTTTTCATTTTATACATATTAACCATGTATATTTTTATTCAACTTTTTTGCCCTAATTCTCTCAGTCCTTTTAACGTATTAAACGTTTTAGATTTAGGCATCACATGTGCACAGGAGATGAAATGTGCTCTCTAACAGGTGAAGCGTCATCAAGCCTCTGAGCCTGACCGTGTGGTTGCTGGAGATGTTTTTGTTCTCCAGCCCTTCCACCTGGATCGATCCAGAGTGTGAGTCCGTGGCAGTGGGATGATAAATGGACACAGCGAGGACTAATTTAATGGGACAGGAAATCACTTGAGAAAAAGCTAAACTGTAGAGGCTGCCATTAGTCTCGGTCCCACGTGGTTTATGGTAAAGTAACATGTAAATTCAGCATGTTACTGTACATACCTTTACTTTTTCACTGCATCAGAAGGTGCTGCCCAATTCAAATGACCTCATCTCATCTGTTTTCCTGGAAGGCACCGACCCGTGGACTGCTGGCTGCTCACCGCCGTTTCCTCCATTACTGATTTATGCTATAAAATAATATGTTACTAAGCACGCTGAATGATCTACTGCTGCACAGTGAAAGCTGTTCCACACCAGAGCTTATTCTGCTGTTGGCCCAGCGTGTTTAATGTCCATAATCACAGAAAAATAATAACTGGAGGAGTTCTGGCAGCTGTGTTGACAGGTCTACAGAGTTATTCAGGTTTCATGGCTGACCTCTCAGGTTACATGTCACATGTTTTTGGGTATAAAACCAGCGTAGAGCCCGGTTAGGTCAGGAAATGTCACATAAAACCACAGCACATGCTGTTAGAGTGGAAGTGAAGGATTCATTTTTTTTATTTCCATCCATCCATGCATCCATCCATTTTCTGCCGCTTATCCGGAGTCGGGTCGCGGGGGCAGCAGCCTAAGGAGGGAAGCCCAGACCTCCCTCTCCCCAGCCACTTGGGCCAGCTCCTCCGGGGGAATCCCAAGGCGTTCCCAGGCCAGCCGAGAGACATAATCTCTCCAGCGTGTCCTGGGTCTTCCTTTGGGTCTCCTCCCGGTTGGACGTGTCCGGAAAACCTCACCAGGGAGGCGTCCAGGAGGCATCCTAATCAGATGCCCGAGCCACCTCAACTGGCTCCTCTCGATGTGGAGGAGCAGCGGGTCTACTCCGAGCCCCTCCCGGATGACCGAGCTCCTCACCCTATCTCTAAGGGAGAGTCCAGACACCCTGCGGAGAAAACTCATTTCGGCCGCTTGTATCCGCGATCTCGTTCTTTCGGTCACTACCCAAAGCTCGTGACCATAGGTGAGGGTAGGAACGTAGATCGACCGGTAAATTGAGAGCTTCGCCTTTCGACTCAGCTCGCTCTTCACCACGACAGACCGGTACAACGCCCCCATCACTGCAGACGCAGCACCAATCCGCCTGTCGATCTCACGCTCCACCCTTCCCTCACTCGTGAACAAGACCCCGAGATACTTGAACTCCTCCACTTGGGGCAGGACCTCGTCCCTGACCTGGAGAAGGCATTCTACCCTTTTCTGACTCAAGACCATGGTCTCGGATTTAGAGGAGCTGATTCTCATCCCAGCTGCTTCACACCCGGCTGCGAACTGCTCCAGCGAAAGCCGGAGATCACGTTCTGACGAAGCCAACAGGACCACATCATCTGCAAAAAGCAGAGACCTGATCCTTAGGCCACCAAAACGGATCCCTCTATTTGTTCACTTTAATTCCATCTTTCAAATCTGGTCGACTTCAGCAATTTATACAAAGATAAAAATAAACTCAAGTATTTCATTATTTTAAAGAATCACTTTAGTTTGATGTGGTTTATTTTAATTTGCATCAATTTACCTCCTTAATTTGTCCAAATACTTTCAGTTGAATTTAAGTCATATTCAAATTTGCTGGGATGAGAATCAGCTCCTCTAAATCCGAGACCATGGTCTTGAGTCGGAAAAGGGTAGAATGCCTTCTCCAGGTCAGGGACGAGGTCCTGCCCCAAGTGGAGGAGTTCAAGTATCTCTGGGTCTTGTTCACGAGTGAGGGAAGGGTGGAGCGTGAGATCGATAGGCGGATTGGTGCTGCGTCTGCAGTGATGGGGGCGTTGTACCGGTCTGTCGTGGTGAAGAGAGAGCTGAGCCGAAAGGCGAAGCTCTCAATTTACCGGTCGATCTACGTTCCTACCCTCACCTATGGTCACGAGCTTTGGGTAGTGACCGAAAGAACGAGATCGCGGATACAAGCGGCCGAAATGAGTTTTCTTCGCAGGGTGGCTGGGCTCTCCCTTAGAGATAGGGTGAGAAGCTCGGTCATCCGGGAGGGGCTCAGAGTAGACCCGCTGCTCCTCCACATCGAGAGGAGCCAGTTGAGGTGGCTCGGGCATCTGGTTAGGATGCCTCCTGGACGCCTCCCTGGTGAGGTTTTCCGGGCACGTCCAACCGGGAGGAGACCCAAAGGAAGACCCAGGACACGCTGGAGGGACTATACCTCTCAGCTGGCCAGTGAACACCTTGGGATTCCCCCGGAGGAGCTGGCCCAAGTGGCTGGGGAGAGGGAGGTCTGGGCCTCTCTGCTTAGGCTGCTGCCCCCGCGACCCGACTCCGGATAAGAGGAAGAAAATGGATGGATGGATAGTAAGAATTCACAAACATCTATCCTGCTGCATCTCAGGACATAAAAAAACTGATTATTGACCTGATGTTGCTCCGCCCACTTTTTCTGGTTTGAACATTTTTATGTCCAGTGCTTGCATCGTTGACGTCACTGAGCCAAGTTTCAGAACACTCAGCAATAAGACTATAAAAATCAGCTGGTCCTTCATCTGACACCAGTCAGGGAGAATGTATGATGACCTGAGATCACCTACAACTTTGGAGCATCACAAACAAGTTGCATAAAAACATGGTGAAACAGTTCTGACTCATCTGATCAGAGCCCTGAGATGATGATTTAGTTCTGCTCTAAATGAGCGCTACATGCTAATGAAACCACAGAAGGGTTGTGTCAGGAAGGGCATCCAAAACAAAATCCAAGTCAAAGTGAACACGGAGTTCACAAACAGTGGTTTCATACCGGATTGGTCGGGGCCCGGGTGAACGACTGCCACGGTGTTTGTATGCAGAGAGAGAAGAGGAATAAGTTGCCCAATTATAGACAAAAAAGCATTGAGTTGCACTATAATCCCTTAAAGGAACAATATGTAAGAATTCCACAGTGAAATAATCCCAAAACATCCTGCAGTGGTTCCTGATCCAGCTCCTGGAGGACACGTTTTAGTTTTAACTCTGTTTCAAAACACCTGATTTCAATCAGCAGGTGTAACGTGATGTAGGTGGTTACTTTAAATGAATCCTCACTAAAACAAAGGCATTCAACAAGAGGTGATATTCCATATAAATATGAACTATCACTCTTATTGAACCTTATATATATTTGATTTGATTGATGATGACAATAGGTCCTTTGGGTACCCCAGGGAAACAACACTTTATAATCATTTGAGACAGAGGCTAAAATTCAATGAATTAGTGTATTTCTACTACTAATGATGATGCAGGACAAATGATTATAAATGACGGTTCAAGGTAATATCACTGATGAAGGAACAATGATGAAACACAATATTAGATGTTATTAAAAAGCCTCATTAAGGATCTTAGGAGATGTGATGTCCAGGTTATCAACATAAGCTGTTTGTTTACTTACGTTTAACAAATTAATAACTAATAATAACCATCCAACGCCAGTGCAGAGTTACGGTACCCGTGTGGATGGAGGCTTCTCGACGATCCGGCTGGTATGGAAGTTTCCTCGTCACGTGAGGAGTTTTACTTCTGGAGGTCACAGGCCGTACTCCTCTGACTCCACATCAGCTGGTCAGACATCACCTCTGCAGGTGGACGGTTTCACGGCAGATTGAGCAGATAAGAACTACTTGATTCAAAAGAGATGGTTCTTTATGCCGCTGAAATTATTCCACTGAAAAGTCTGGCTTGACTCCCCATAGCATGATAATTTAGTGTAAGCTGTAGCTTTTGCAGGAACTGCTGTATGTCATGATCTGAGGCAGGTGGTCATCAGCTGATTGTCACTGAGCTTGATTGCAGGTGAGCGGTGCTGAGCAGGGACAGCTGCAGTGGTTTTCCATTCACCAGGGACGGGCTACATCAGGAGCTGGAAGACGACACCACGACGCCAGATGATTACTCACTTTGGGTACAACCAAGTGGAGAATCACAAGCAACAATTTTGAATTCTCTAAATCAGTTTTGGAGTTCTTAACCATGTTCCTTGGTCTTCAGGTATTCCAGCAACAATCCTCTCCTGCAATAATCTTCTGGACCTCTTTCGAGCCCACGTCCGCCCTGCTCTCCCACCGCTCACCCTTCCTGGAACCCTGGACAATAACCCTTTCAAGCTATGGAACTCCAAAGTATTCAAAATTAAATAAATAAATAAGACATTATGAAATAAATATCAACATGAATAAATACCAGACAATTATGTAATGTGACAATGAAATTGTGAAATAACAGATTGTAAAATCTGAGCTCAATATTATGAAATAATTTTCATTTTGCTATTAGAATGTGTTTATTAAAATAACATTTTATTTCAAAAGTCATTTTTTCATAATAATCCAAAATATTATTGAGGCGTTTTTATTTAATTCTTTCAGTTTTTATTACATAACGTCTTTTTAACAAAGTCAGCTTTTATTTCATAATTGTGTTTTTTCCATGGCTCATTTATTTCATAATGAGAATTTACAGCAGAACGTCTCAGTCAGTCAGTCAAGGCGGTGGGTGTGACCTGCAACACCATTGGCTAATCCTTCAAGATCGATTAGTTTTCCTGCCTATCTGCTCCCTGAACGGTGACGTCATCGCCAGCGCGCGATAGTTTGCCGACAGAAGGTGAAGTGAATGTTTTACTGAGCGGCGCCACCGAGAACAAAAACAAGAGTTTCTTTGGAGGACCGAAGATTGTTGTCCGCAGAGGTGAGAAAAATAAAAAGGTCTCAGAACAACGTAGGAAGAAAATGGAGCAGAACCTGTAAATGGTCGTGTCTGCAGCAGCGACCACTTTGTCAAAGGTATGTTAGCTAGCTAGCTTTGTTTAAATAGCATCACGTTGTTGTTAAATGTAGTCTAATATGGACGTCACTGGGACTTTTTAGGCTGGGCCTAAGCAGAGGATGGAGCTGAAGGAGGACCACAGACAGTCAGAATGAGCAGAGGCCATGTTGGGTCTTCAGCAGAGAAGCTAGTGGAGAGCTTCGACCTGAAGCAGACAGCTGACAGCCCTCAACCAGAGTGCATCAGTGGGAATGAGACTATAAATGATCAAGGTAAGTTTGTATTAAGAGGTGTAACCTGCAGAGGAGGGTAAAGTAGCCTAAGGAGCTGCTACTTAACGATAAAATGACTCAAAACTAAAAATTAGTCTCCTACCAAACACAGGAGTTCATTAAGTCTGTTGAGAATTGAAGAAATGTATTAAAAATTTAAATGCATAGACATATATTTAGAAGCTTTTACAAAATGAAGAGAATGTCTCCTCATTTAATAAATTGCTGCACATCATTTGGCCTGAGAGCCTGACAGAGTTTCAGCGTTTAAGCCTCTCAAGTGTTTGTTTTTAATAACAAAAAGGTTTTGTAGACAACCTGTTTTATTGGACCAGACAACTTGCTTGTTTGTAAAAAGATAAAATTTCACCTGATTCATATTCATGAATGAACTAACTATGCTCCCTACTGCAGGCTCTGCAGATGCCAGACTGAGCTTACGATGGATGACATGGAGAAGATGGAGGATGTTCAGAACAACAGAGCTGGGGGATCTGCAGACCACAGCGCTGGACCCACTGTTTAACCAGGGCTCCTTTGGAAACAACAAGACCAAGTTCTACACAGGGCTCCCTAACGTTTTAGTTTAAAGGCAGATTTCTGGGCTGTGAGCCCTACATCACCTGTGTCTGTGTCGTCTACATCTGAGCAGCTCGTTTTAGTTTTGATGAGGTTGTGACTAAATCTCCCACTGAAAGATTCCGTTTTCAGGGTCCAGATTTCTCTGTCCTCTGCTTCCAGAGTTTGTCATAAAGCAATTTTCAGACCTCATGAAAGGTTGGAGGCTTGATATGGAACTCCAAAGTATTCAAAATTAAATAAATAAATAAGACATTATGAAATAAATATCAACATGAATAAATACTAGACAATTATGTAATCTGACAATGAAATTGTGAAATAACAGATTGTTATGTAAAATCTAAGCTCAATATTATGAAATAATTGTCATTCTTTTATTAAAATGTGTTTATTAAAATAAAATTTAATTTCAAAAGTCATTTTTCCATAATAATCCAAATTATTATTGAGGCGTTTTTATTTAATTCTTTCAGTTTTTATTAGATAACGTCTGTTTAACAGAATTAATAGAATTCATGTAGAAGAATCAGAATAAAATAGAAATAACAACTACCAGACAACTACAGCTAGAAACTCTTAACATGATATCAACAGAGCTTCACTTAGACCAGGGGTCGGGAACATGTGGCTCTGGAGCCGCATGCGGCGCTTTGATCGACCCCTAGTGGCTCCTGGAGCTTCTTCACAAATGTATGAAAATGGATGGGGATATATTTTTGTTTTAATGTCGTTTCTGTAGGAGGACAAACATTCTTAACATTTTCCGAAGCTGTAAAAATGCACATAATATTAAATTTTAACATTTCTGTCAACGAAAATTTGCGTCATAGCCTGCGACACACATTTCAGCGTGGCGCCCATAGATATATGGCGGCACCGTGCCAGGCAGATGGATGTAAACAAACCAGCGGGTGTGTCAGGACCGTGGATCCCAAAGGGAAAAAGAGAAAGATAGCTGATGAGAACAGAGGATTCAAGGAAGAATGGACCCAATTATTTGCTTTCATTGTCGACGCGGAAGGATTACCTGGAAAAACTTCAACTTTTCACCGCTGTCGCTCGGACAAGGACCAATCAGCGGAGGTTTCACTGACTGACCAATGAGGGGACAGGATGCTTCTCAGTACATCTCCAGGCAAACATGGAGGAAAAGTTAATATTTGCCGTGTCTGATGTCCCAGAGCTTTACAAGACTTCACTTAACTCCAGCAAAACCTTGTGAGACTTCACATCTACCGCTGTTTCAACTCTGAGCTGCTTTATTAACCCAAAATTCCCTCCAACCTGACGGCCAATCAAAACAACGGAAGACTCGCTATTCACCCTGCTGGAACAGAGGCGCCGCTGGCTTTTGCCGCGTGTCGTCTCCCGTGTGTCAGGTTATAAACGTAGATTTAAGAAGTGGATTACATCTCCCAACTCCACTACTGCTGCAGGTTTTGTTGCAACCTGAGAGATAAAAGCAGGGAAAACTGTTCACGGATGGTGATTACATGAAGGATTCATTCATCAAAATATCAGAGCACCTATTTCAGACTTCAAAAACCAGAAAATTAAAGACATTCCTCTCTCCACAAAGACAAGGACCATTAAAATGACAGGCGACGTCAATAAATCAGCAAATCAAAGACATTAATTCAGCTTCAGCGTCCTCAACTACCTGTGATGAGTCGTGTGATGTGATCGATATCAAACAGACAGCGCTGTTATGCAGGTATGTGAGCTGTGATGGGCCGCAAGAAGAAATGATCAAATTAATCCCACTGATTAATATTGTAATGGAAGTTAAACTTAAAGCACCAAATATCTACAGCAGAGTCACGTGGTGTGTCATTCTCTCCAGGATGCTGCAGGAAATAAACATTTAATCATGAATGCTCATTATGTATTTGTAGCCTACTTAGTCATTTTGATAATAGGCTAATATAACTATATACACTTACAACCTGTGTTGCCTTCATATAAGGCTTATAGAAGGCGTTTCATTTTTTGCGGCTCCAGACAGATTTGTTTTTTGTTTTTTTGGTCCCACATGGCTCTTTGAACATTTTGGGTTGCCGACCCCTGGCCTAGACTAACAGAACTAACAGAATATACTGATAATAAACCATTATTAAATTCATTTGTGGTATTTATGATCTGATATAAGAACAAACAAAGATGTTGATTCATTCATTACTGTAAAGCAGTCAAGGCATTAAAACCACTTTAGATAAACATTCCTTGTAGGTAGAACAGAATATGATTGTAAATAACCAGTAAAGTGAAAGAAATCATTTTGTGAGACAAAAGTTAAAGTCCCACATATTCATCACACACTGGTGAAATTACATCTCTGCATCTGACCCATCCCCATGGTGGGGAGCGGTGAGCTGCAGCTGTGGCCGCGCTCGGGAACTATTTGGTGGTTTAACCCCCCAATCCAACCCCTTAGTGCTGAGTGTCAAGCGAGGAGGCATTGGGTCCCATTTTTTCAAAGTCTTTGGTATGACCCGACCGGGAATCGAACCCTGAGCTGGTTTTAGGCCACCGGAATAAGATTCTTTTATTAAAGCTTAGAGATAAGAGCTCCGTCTCCATCTGGAAGACCTTGAGCCCTGCAGACACGGGTAAACAGAGGCAGGAAGGCAGCTTGTTATGACGAACACCCAGATGGCAAGCATGTAGAGACGATCAACAAGGCCATTGTTTTGGAATCAGGAACCTTTGCTGGACACTGCGTGTCTGGTGACCTTTCAGGCATTAAATGGCCTTTACCTATGCTACACAGGTAATTAACAGGCTTCTGCAGAGCCTGATGAGCTGCTGCACATGTGATTCAACCACCAAATCAAGTGTGTTGGAGCAGAGAAACCACTAAAACATGCTGGATACTGGCCATCCAGGACCAGGATTGAGAAACACTGTTCTAATGTTTCAACCAACCCAACTACTGATTGACTGGCCGGCTGAAGTTCACACCTACCTATAGAGGGAGACTCTGATTGGCGGGAAGAATCAGCCAGCAGCAGCTTTCTGCATGCGCGATTCATTATCAGCCTGGATGCAGTGGAGTAAACATCTTCTATGACTGCAGCTCAGAACCACCGCTCTATCCGCGGCAGCATGAGGACAGACTGCTGTGATGAGCACACAGCAGTCTCAGTGAGAGAGTAGGAAGCTGTGTGCTTCATGTCAGAGTCTCCAAAAGCAACACTGCTCACGACAGCCTTTGTTTAAGGAGGACACCACAGACTTATCAGCGTTTCTTTTGCTGCGCCCACGTGCTCGGAGACATCCGCTTTCCTAAGAAGGCTGTGGGACCGTGTGGTACGCTGGAGCCACCACCAGGGACAAGAAGAGGCTGCAGCGTGTTGTATGCTCTGCTGAGAAGGTCATTGGCTGCAAACTCCTCTCCATACAGGACCTGTACACCTCCAGGACATTGAGGCGTGCAGGTCGGCTCACAGCTGACCCGACTCACCCTGGACACTGTCTCTTTGACCCGCTCCCATCTGGCAGGAGGTTCAGATCCATTCGGACCAGAACCTCTCGCCACAAGAACAGTTTCTTCCCTCTGCTGTTGGACTCATGAATGTCAATCCTAGGGCTGCCCACTCCAGTCGCTTGGTCCCAGTCACATGACCCGGTGTTGTGTTTGTACCTGAAGCTGATCCACTCTGATTAGTACCTGCACTGTGTCTATAGTAGCTGCTTCTTTAATTATTGCCACCCTTTTTATATTAATTATTTTATCATGAGTATATTATTACTTCCTATATTTGCTTATCTCTTATTTTTTATCTTTCTTTTTGCACCAAGTACCACAGCAATTTCCTAATGTTGTGATTTCTCACACATCTGGCGGTGAGCTGTGTTTTTTTGTTGACAATATTAAAATAAGGTTGGAGGTTTGTCCTTTTTCTCTGCCTCTTCATCACTGGGCCCCTCTATTTTGGCTATTATTAATAGTAGCCTGGAGTTGAGTATTGTCCCATTTTCTTTCAAGCATGCAGTGTTGTTACCCATGTTAAATGGTACATGGCCTGTATTTGTATAGCACCTTCTTAGGGTTCTACAACCCCCCAAGGTGCTTCACAACACAATCAGTCATCCACACATTCACACGCTGGTGGGGATGAGCTACAGTGTAGCGACAGCTGCCCTGGGGCGCACTGACGGAGGCGAGGCTGCAGAGCACTGGCCCCACCGGTCCCTCTGACCACCACCAGCAGTCTTGCCCAAGGACACAACATCAGCATTCTCTGGTGGGAGCCGGGATCGAACCTGCAACCTTCCGATTACTTGATAACCCGCTCTACCTCCTGAGCTACTGCCCTAACCCTAACCCTGTTAAAAAAACAGGCCTTAATTCGTCTAATTTTAGGCCTGTGTCGCAGCTAGCTACTCTCTAAAGTGCTTGAGAAGTGCATGTACCAGCAGCTGATGTTTTTGGAGGAACATGGGTGTTTGGAGGAGTTCCAGTCTGGTTTTAGAGTTGGGCACAGCACAGAGTCTAAAGTTCCAAGTCATCATCACACACTGGTGAAATTACATCTCCGCATTTGACCCATCCCCGTGGTGGGGAGCGGTGAGCTGCAGCTGTGGACGCGCTCGGGAACTATTTGGTGGTTTAACCGCCCAATCCAACCCCTTAGTGCTGAGTGTCAAGTGAGGAGGCATTGGGTCCCATTTTTCAAAGTCTTTGGTATGACCCGACCGGGAATCGAACCCCGATCTCCCAGTCCCGGGGCGGACACTCTACCACTAGGCCACCGAAGTCTGTCTGATCTTCTCACTCGATATGTCCCATCACGTGCACTTAGGTTAGCACAGCAAGACTTGCTGGTCATTCCACGAGTGAAGTGCTTGACCAGAGGGGGCGGGGCCGTCTCAGTTGTGGCCCCTAAGCTGTGGAATGACCTTCCACTCACGGTCAGACGAGCACCCTCACTGCCGGTTTTTAAGATGAAGACTCACTTTTATACGTGACTTAGCTAGATTTTTAGATATTTTAGCCAGTTCTTATTCATTGTTAATCTGTTTTTACTATCATCTTTGGTTTTATCTCCTGCTTTTATTTGGTCTTAATTAATGTTTTGTGGCCCTTGTTTGGGTCAATGATGTTTTAAAGTCTTTTGTGCGTGTAAAGCACTTTGGTTCACCTTCTGGCTGTTGGAAAGTGTTTTATAAATAAAGTTGATGATGATGATGAATCAATCAAGCTTTATTTATAAAGCACTTTACACACA
>SSNS01000598.1:293773-305325 GCA_006937985.1 Aphyosemion australe
GCTGGTTGATGAGTGTCTAATAGTGCTGTAGACAGGTGTAACCGTTATTTTGGCAGTTTAGTGCAACTTACCTAAAATGTAATAATTCAGCCCAAAACCATAATTCTATCTCCATCTTCAGGTTAATCTCTGCTCCACACTGATCTAGAATCAGCCACAGCTGATGGCTGTAGAGCTGCAGGGTGGCGTCTCTACTCTACTACATGTCTGCGCTGCACTGGACCACCTGGCTCAGCCACTCATCTGCCGATATGACACGTTACGGCTCGGAGCCGCTTGCCTCCTTCAAAAAATGTCCTCAAACATCTACTAGTGATCGAGGTGGACAGGAAATCCTCCAACCTGCTGCTGGTTCTGTGTCTGCTTGTTCTGAGCGGTGAGTCTGCTGTGCGTGTGCTTGTGTGCTCGCACTTGTTACGACTCGTTTTTTCAACTGAGAAACTCAGAGAGTGCACGGGGGGTTGAGGGAGGTGCTGTCAATCACTGCCTCAGTGCCTCACTCTGTCTGCTAGGCGACACCTCCTTTAGGAGCATTTTTCTAACAGGAAGTGTGTGTGAAGTAAGACTCCACCCATGGTGTGACTCACCTTTTAAAGCAAAAAGGGTTAATTTAATAGCCTAGAAATCTAGACTCATAGTAGTGGAAGCAAAATGATTTTGCTCTGCATGTTGGTCTAGCCACACTCCACTGGAATCTCAGCAGCCCTGACCAGTCTAGTGGTGGGCCAATCACAGCGCTCTATCAGTTTTGTTGAACTACAATGTCCAGGAAGGGGGTTTCACCATTCTTTTCTTCTTCATGTGTGAAGCGGATGTTCTCGGTTGTATCCATACTGTTGAGGTGATCTGTGAGTTGTTGGGTTGCCCCTTGTTTGATTATTTCTAGGATGTTGTCTACATATCTTTTCCAGATGAGGCCGCACCTAGGGGGTGATGTGCTGATGGCTTTCCTCCAGGTTTTCCATGAAGAGATTGTTCATGGTGCCTGACTGGGTCTCCCATGGCAAATATGAAGTAGTGGAAACGAAGGATAATAGTTCTACAATGTCAGGTATAGTGAGGTTTGTGCGTCTTTTGAGTGTTCTGTCCTTCTTTAGTCTTTCTTCTGCGATTTTTATTGATGCTTCTATTGGGGTTTTTGTGAATCGGGAAATGACGTCATGTGGAACAAGTATTTCGTCTTCTTTTAGTGTGGTTGTTTTTAATCTTGTACAGCTCTTTGCGTTGCACTCGTATGAAAAGCGCTTCATAAATACAGTTTGATTTGAAGATGGTGGATGAGTTTTTCTTTTTCGTTCTGTATCTTGTTAATAATCGTTTGTTATTTGTGTGTCGGATTCTTTCGTTTAACAACTCTTCTTGTTTTTTCCATTATTTTTTCTGCATTCCTGGTTTTTATTGGGCTTTTTATATTCAGGCTTCTTGGTGTGATGGATTCCTCACGGCATCTGAGGGAGAAGCGTCGGTGGTTCTGGTACCGGGCTTTCTTTTTTTCCAGCTCCTCAAGTTGTCTGTAGGCTTTCACGCCTTCTTGTCCAATTCTTCCGTATAACATCAAAATGATGTTCATTGTGCCACGGTTAAATAATTAGAGAAAAAGTTGTCTTCTGGTAAACACGGGATATAAGAGAAATTTCTCTCTTACTCTCTCTCTTTGGACTATTAGGGCTTTTCTTTGAGTCAAGAGCAGATAGAGGTACTTAAGATTATTTAGAAATAGGATGGATTTGTTCTTCAACAGAGTACGGTGGACTGCCTCGTTGACTGACATCCGTAGCGGTGAGTGCGTCATGTTCGTTTTCCGATAGCATGTGGAGACAGTTTGAAAGACGACCGTAGCTCCCGCCCCATGACTTAACTTTCCCAATGGCTCATGGCCAGACTACATATTCACATTTATACGATGGCTTACCAGGCTATTAGGTTAATGCAACAATGTAAAAACAAGGTAAGGCAACGCTTTATTTAAAGGGGACCTAGAATGTAAACCAGCATGTTCCTTGTTGTTGTTGACTAAGACAGCTTGGGTGGTCAACAGCAGCATGCCGTAAGTCAAAGCCGTGTTTGACCTACTTTTTATGTAAATTAGAAAGTTGAAAAAGGCGAGAGAAAACCTCCTGTTCTGAGAAAGCCTTCCTTAACACGTCACTAGGGGGAGCCACGCCTCCTCAAACCTGCATGTGTCTGAGGCCTTCTGGGGAAACCAACCAATCAGCATGTCCTGGCCGAGTGGGAGGGGTCAACAGCTCTTTTCACTGAAGGCCTGAGTAAGGGGGTTTAGAATGGCCTGTATCAGGGCTCCTGGGACAGATGAAAGCCAAAAAAATGTTCTTATGCTTTTTGGAGGCTCAAAGCTCTGTTTTAGATTGTTGATTAATTTCATTCTAGGACACCTTTAAAATTCTCCATATTTGTTGGATTTTTTTCAGATTAGAAGTTTATTAGAAGTTTTAGGAGTTGTGTCGGGCCTCATTAAAGAGCACCAAAACCTCTAAAGCACCAGTGTCTATAAATAAAACACATTTCTATTTTTCAATCATTTCAAACTTATTTATGAGAATATTTGGTTGTAAATGTGCCTAAAATTAAAATAATTAACAGGAAGTGTGTTTCAATATAATAGTTATAAAATGCTCTCACCTAAGTTTGACCTAAAGTCTTGAGTTGAATTGGAAGAAAATTGAGCCCAGCATCTTTTGTCTCCAGAAAATCAGATGTGGATTATTTTTGTGAGCTGAGCAGGAACCCGACAGTGAGTCTGTTTTCTTGGCCTTGCAGGGTCAGCGTTAAGTGGCGGGGTTAGAGGGGTCGTGCCCTGCCCTGGGACGCAGAGGCCGAGAGCAGGAATCCCTAATCAACGAGCAGAAAGATTCAGAAACAACACAAACAGATTCGATCCACAGAGACGACGACAAACTGGACACTAATGAAGCCTCAGCCGAGGTTTTAGCTGTTCCTCACTTTAACAGGACTTGTAAGATTTCTCTTTGATGCAGGCATCAGGGTGTCCGAGTCCATTAGCATCACGGTTTTTATTCAGGTTTCATAAATGGCCTGCAGGAGCACACTGCAGTGCAATAAAAGGTACGATCATCTGACACTTCTTCATAAAAGTCACTTTTATTTTCGTGTCTTAACCTCAAATTAAAGGTGACAGTTAAAATAATCATGTCTCAGCGTCATTTTAACCCGTAAAACACAACAGCAGGCACCTTTCCACACATCTGATGTAGGGTAGACATGATTTATAATGTCCAGGTAAGAACCCGAGTCTTGAAGGTGTTTTTTTCTGGGATGAATGAGTCAAACACCGACTCTGAAGGCGGGCTCCACAGATACTGCTGATAATAATCCTGAGAAGATTAGTCCATTATGCCCTGTATTTATATAGCGCCTTCTTAGGGTTCTACAAACCCCCAAGGCACTTCACAACACAATCAGTCATCCACCCATTCACCCGCTGGTGGTGATGAGCTACAATGTAGCTACAGCTGCCCTGGGACGCACTAACCCACGATTACTGGACAACCCGCTCTACCTCCTGAGCTACTGCTGTCTCGATTCGTCACGATAATGTCGACTACCAAAATCATCAGCGACAAACGTAACCATCAACATACGTAACCATCAACATCATCGTTTATATGTTGAAGCTTTGATTTCCTCTCAAACCTGCTGCTGTTCCTTCTGCTGCTTCGACTGCCGTTCTGCCCTTGATGGACATATGCAGTAGTGGAAACTGCCTGGGGTCAGCCATGGCGTCACCTGAAAAGCCCAAACAATCATGGTGAGTCGGCAAACAAAGCTCGAAAGTTTCGGATCATTTTATAAAAATTCAAAAATAGACTGAAGAAAAAATCCTGCCTTCCAGTGTTGGGAACGTTTGTTTGAAAATGAACTCATTCAAAGTTCAGTTCATACATTTTAAAACAAACTAGTTCACAAAAATGAAAGGAACACTTTAAAGAAACACTGTAGATGCATCAGATCTCAATATGAAGTTGGATGTCTATACAAATAACAACAGGGCAATGTCTTAGGAACAAAAGGATGCCAAGTCTTTTAATGGAAATAAAAGTGTTCAGCCTACAGAGGGCTCAATTGTGTAGACACCCTAAAATCAGAGTGAAATGAAGATGTGGCAGGCTAGTCCATTATTTCAAAAACTTCATTTCTGCAACTCAAAATGCTTTTCAGTATCTTGTGTGGCCCCCACAAGCTTGTGTGCATGCTTGACAACGTCGGGGCATGCTCCTAATGAGACAACGGATGGTGTCTTGTGGCATTTCCTCCCAGATCTGTGTGAGGGCATCCCTGAGCTCTTGTACAGTCTGAGGAGCAACCTGGCGCCGCCTAATGGACCCAAACATAATGTCCCACAGATGTTCTATTGGGTTTAAGTCAGGGGATCGTGAAGGCCATTCAATTGTTTCAATTCCTTCATCCTCCAGGTACTGCCTGCATACTCTTGCCACATGAGGCCGGGCATTGTCGTGCATTAGGAGAAAACCAGGACCTACTGCATCAGCGTAGGGTCTGACAAAGGGTTCAAGGATTTCATCTGGATACCTTATGGCAGTCAGAGCACCATTTCCTAGGCAGTAGAGGTCTGTGCGTCCCTCCATGGATATGCCTCCCCAGACCATCACTGACCCACCACCAAACCTGTCATGTTGAACGACGTTGCAGGCAGCATAACGTTCTCCTTGTCTTCTCCAGACTCTTTCACGTCTATCACAGGTGCTCAGGGTGAACCTGCTCTCGTCTGTAAAAAGTACAGGGCGCCAGTGGCGGACTTGCCAATTCTGGTGTTCTTGAGCAAATGCCAGTGGAGCTCTACGGTGCTGGGCAGTGAGCACAGGGCCCACTACAGGACGTCGGGCCCTCAGGCCATCTTCATGAAGTCTGTTCCTGATTGTTTGAGTAGAGACATTCACACCAGTGGCCCTCTGGAGGTCATTCTGTAGGGCACGAGCAGTGCTCAGCCTGTTCCGCCTTGCACAAAGGAGCAGGTATCGGTCCTGCTGATGGGTTGTGGACCTTCTACGGCCCTGTCCAGCTCTCCGAGAATAACCGCCAGTCTCCTGAAATCTCCTCCATGTTCTGGAGTCGGAAAAGGGTAGAAAGTATCTCGGGGTCCTGTTCACGAGTGAGGGAAGGGTGGATCAGGAGATCGATAGGTGGATTGGTGCTGCGTCTGCAGTGATGCGGGCGTTGTACTGGTCTGTCATGGTGAAGAGAGAGCTGAGCCGAAAGGCGAAGCTCTCTATTTACCGGTCGATCTACGTTCCTACCCTCACCTATGGTCACGAGCTTTGGGTAGTGACCGAAAGAACGAGATCACGGATACAAGCGGCTGAAATGAGTTTTCTCTGCAGGGTGGCTGGACTCTCCCTTATGCTGGGCTTATACCTACAGACTTTAAAAGATTTTGAAAAGACTCCAAAAGATTTTCAGCTCACATCTAAAGACCGTTTTTAGTCCTAGACTAGTCTCAGACTAATCGCTGAATCTTGATCACTAGTTACAAGACTACAACTAGATTATTTTAGCATTTTATTCCGGCTAATGCTCTGCAGAAGTGTGAAATGGAGGAGAAGCAGCTTTTAGCTACTAGCTTTTTCCACTGCAGTCGTTTGTAGCGAAAAGAAACAGAAGAGAAAGCGTCAGAGAGTATGGGCACTTCTTTCCGTTCTCCACCCTGTTGTGGTTTGAATGGCAGTTTACGTCAAAAAGACACGGCTGCTCTGCCCACAGCTCGACCAAGCGCTCCTCTCTCTCCACGGTCCACTTTCGCCTGCTTGGAGCTCTTATTTCAACGTCTGTAGACATGTTTGTGTTGTTATGACTGACAGAGCTTCCTGGTTCCGCTGTGAGAACGTATTTTATTGGTTGTTGATTGTTGTACGTCACTAAGACTACACTCCGACTAGAGACAATATCTAGCATGCTGGAAGTGAAAGACTAGAGAAGACTGGCATAAATCGGATCGCCAACAGCAGATTATCACATTACATTTAACGATCGAGACGATGGGAGCGCGCAGAGACTCCAATAAGATTTCTAAAGACTGCCAGTCTTTAGTCTGAGACTGTGAAAATCCTTAGGTGTAAGCCCAGCATCTGAGATAGGGTGAGAAGCTCGGTCATCCAGGAGGGGCTCAGAGTAGACCTGCTGCTCCTCCACATCAAGAGGAGCCAGTTGAGGTGGCTCGGGCATCTGGTTAGGATGCCTCCTGGACGCCTCCCTGGTGAGGTTTTCCGGGCACGTCCAACCGGGAGGAGACCCAAAGGAAGACCCAGGACACGCTGGAGAGATTATGTCTCTCAGCTGGCCAGGGAACGCCTTGGGATTCCCCCGGAGGAGCTGGCCCAAGTGGCTGGGGAGAGGGAGGTCTGGGCATCCCTCCTTAAGCTGCTGCCCCTGCGACCCGACTCCGGATAAGCGGAAGAAAATGGATGGATGGATATACAGTATATATATATATATATATATATATATATATATATATAGTCACATGTATGCTCGACCTGTCTGGTCTCGTTATAATATACGCAGCAGAACTTCTCTTACTTTGTTTGTGATTCCCTGTTTTAAAACTGAGTCAGGGAGGCTGGCTTTTTCTGTCAAAGCTCCAACTGACTGGAATAATTCACCTGTTGTTTTAAGATCTACGACTTCTTTTCATCAGTTCAGAACCTTGGTCTATGAACATTTAATACCTACCTGTATTTGTTTTTGAATTTATTATTGTATCATTATTTTGATCTAAATTCATTTTATACTAAATTCCTCTTTCGTATAATTGGTCTCTGTACCTGTCTGTTGTGCTGTATGTATGTTTTGTTTACATGTGATTATTGAATATTTACGTGAAAGTATTTTGTATATATGATCACACAATTTATAATATTTGACTAGTTTTACTTTCTATTATTTTACTTTTGTTTGGTGGTAGTGTTACTTTTGCCACATTGTCATTTTATTTTGAATGGAAATTATTGTTTTGTTATCTGTTTTTTTTATTTGCATCTTTTTCTAAGAGAACCCATTTGAAAACGAGATGTTTCATCTCAATTGGTTTATCCTCTTAAAATAAAAGTTAATAAATAAAATATTGTCATTGCATCTAAATATCACTATTAACTTTGGAATTATTTGGTTCTTTGACATAATTTCATGTTATTAAAACAATTTAGCCTCATGTTTTTATGTGTGTACCCCCACACACACACACAGACTTTAAATGAATTACAATAATAGTTTTGACACCATCTGGATAATCCCAAAAGCTTCCATTTCTTTCTCTTTCAGATTTTCTCTTGAAGGTTTCATTTTCTCCTTCACCTGCGAATCCCCCCCCAACGTGCCTAAACTACCTTGAACTGTTAATAATCGATGTTCCGCCATAAAAACCTGGATGAGCAGCTCCTGCAGGAGAAACATGGTGGTGTCTTATTTATGAAATTCAATATGCGTGCAGGGAGAGTGGACCGTGGTCCTCCAGGGTATCAGTAATCGTCTGGAATAACTTCCAATTAATGAACCAGATGGTATTTTCACAGCAACACCTGGGATATAGGAGGCAGGAATAAATTCCACTTAGAGTAAAATCTCAAAAAGTGTTATCCTTTACACCCCTGTCGCTTCTTTGTCTGCTGGCTGCAGTAATAAGCACCCGTTGCACTTCTCTAAGGGAACAACTGTTTCTCTGGCAAAGGCCTCCTCTCTTGTTTCTGAGGGCTTTTAGCTCTCTGTAATCCCACTCAAAGACAAAAACATCTGGGACATTATCCAGCGCAAGGACAAAAAAAGGCAAATTCCATGTGTCGGTCTGTTTATAACTTAATATGGACTCAAACGCTCAGGCTCAATGTGCACAAGTGAAAGCCTGTTAGCAAGGCAAACATTGCAACATGACAGGATTAATCAGGAATGTGAGGAAAGGCACAGCAGCCGGCTTCTACCCTGAGTAATTCTAACTCAAACCAGTAATTTGGTTAACCACACTGACAGAAACCACGTCAGGAGTATTAAAGCAACATTCCACAACTTTTACACCTTAAAATTATGCTTTTTTGTAAAGTTTTGGCGTCATACTATCATCTATTATGTTCATTTTCATACCTGTGATAGTGTTGGGGGTCCCACGTCTGTTTACTGCACTATACAGTTTTTGAGCTTCGGGTCGTATCGGAAGTACTGACTGGGTGTTGCTTTACGGCATAATATGGCAAGCCAAAGGGATTTAAAAAAAGCGCGCGTTCTAAACGCGCAATATGTCCGCCAAAACGCTCGTTCAAGATGTGCGTTTTGGCGGACATATTGTGATTTTAGAACGCGCACCTTTTAATCCCTTTGGCTTGCCATAATTGTATAACGTAGACTCGCTGTAGCAGCGGCAGATTCACCAAAGAAAGCTAGAAATCCCGTATCAGAGGAATCTAGGAAAAGAAAAGGAGAACGCGATAGAGCAAGAGCAAAGAACAGAGTTATTATTGGGCCGTCTTTTCCTGGCTGGAGAGCTCTTTTAGAAAGAACAGCATGAACTACGGACTCTGACCTAGCCGTGCTGCTAATGGCTAGGTAAGTAATAAATGATTTCACCAGGGTTATTTTGTTTGGTCGGGCATAAAGTTGTTATACAGTCCTGATGAAACTATTTATTCAATTTGTGGAGGTGGAAACGTTTGTTTTTGTTGTTTTGCCTGACATTAGGAACGTAAACATGCCTCTTATGCCCGAGAGAGAGATTTAATGTTACGACAGTGACGTTACGCAGCAAGCCTCTAGAGGGCGACAGACACCATATATCCGCTAAGTTAGGGAATGGGGCTTTAAATGACTCTCTATGGGACCATTTAGGGAAAAAAATGATGTGTTTCAGGTAAAAAACTTCCAACACCTGTTCTTATTTTGCTGATTTAATCCAAGTTTTTAAAGGTCAACTTCACTGAGAAACCATTTTTTGAATTAAATTTTTTTATTTGAATTTTGAAATAATTTATTTCAAGTTTTGTCTAAAAAAATAAAAGAGAAGAATAAAACAAAACAAAACAATAATGTCAAACAACAAATTAAACAACAAAAGAACAATAAAATAAGACATATTTCAACATCTTGATGCTGTTTTTTTGCAAACTTGAAATGGAGTAGGAAGAAGTATAACTTATTAACTCCTTAGTAAATGATATCATATTATAAATCACCAATGGAAAACAAACTTCTTCATTAATATTAACAACCAAGGAAATCAAAGCAAAAACAATAGCATTCCTTACACTTCTTTTTCATAATTACTAAACAAGTTCTCTTTATACAGTTTCTTGAATTTTGTCGATGGACTGCTAGGGTCCTCTAGATCATTCCAGAGATCTCCACGATGAGTAATAAACATATTCTTTACAGTAAGTTTTACCATTTGTTTTAGAGATGCACCGATCAGGATTTTGAGGGCCGATCACCGATCACCGATCACCAAAAGCAGTATCTGCCGATCCCGATATTACCGATCACAGCGTCAAATCCATAAATTCTTTAATATTGTTTTCTCATGTACGCAACATTGCCATTGTATTATTAGTATAAAAAGTAGGAGATGAGAAAGTATCATTGACCACTGTTTTATTGCAGGCTGAGGCCATGTGCAATATTTAACACTCTACAGACTCTCTTAGAGACAACTTAGACTCAGCTTAAGTGTAGCTTAAATAGTGCATGAAAGCAAAAAAACATCGAATTTGTGTGTTGTGAGATTTTTTTATTATTAAATTATTATTATTATTATTATCATCATCATCATCATCATCACCACCATCATCATAACTGTTGCCGTAATGATATAAGAGTAATGTTATGTGTTAGTTTTATTTTGAAGGGCAGTTCAGCTGCTAGAAAATGTTGCCGTTTCCGGTTCCAGGTCAGCGGCTGTTATGTTATGCTAAGAAAAGCCGCCCAGTTGTGAACTGTTCTGTGGATAAATGGAGAAGTTGTAGCCGTGGGTTACGGCCGACAGTAGCCTGAATAAAAGACCCCTAAACGAGTGACCTGAGAGAGTCAGAGTCGTTACGTTAATAGCTTTATTTATTTATTTATTTATTTCTCGTGGCGGATGCTAGCGAGCAGAACCCGGCGTCGTCCACCACAGAGAAAGGTTGCTCGTCCACATGATGACTAATTACTTTTCAGGTTACACCCCCGTCAATGTGTGTGCGTGACTCCACAGTCAAGCTGACGGAGAAGTATAAATTAGGCTTTAGTTAACTATTTTTCAGACGGTCACGCTCACACAGACGAGTGGTTAGTGCAGCTGTGTCTGACTGCTGCCGCTCCTACTTCGAGTGTCTTTTCATTTCTACAGGGAGACGTGAAAACTCACCTCACTCACCCAGAGTTTGCTCTTTCAAAGTCTTATTAAATTCGCTGTGTTAACGCATTTTGAAGAGCTTCCCCCGCTCGTTTACATCACGAGTAAAAGTTAGTTTTAGATATTTGCCGCTGTGCGCATGCGGGCGAGGGAGGCGTGATGCTGCAGCTACACACAGGTTCTCTGTCGGCCGCAAAATATGAGTGACAGGTGATCGGCTGGTATGATCGGCTCTGAAAGGCTCTGAAAGGAGTTGCCGATCACGTGTTTTTTCACCAATATCGGCCGATTACGAGCAGTTACCGATCAATCGGTGCATCCCTAATTTGTTTCTTAAAATTCATTTGCCCTTGCAGATTATATTTATCATCTCTATTACTAAACAGTCGATCATATCTAATTTTGTACATGATTTCTAGGGTTTTAAATTTAATCAAATCATAGAATTTTATAAGTTTTAAATTTATAAACAATGAGTTGGTATTGTCCCTATGCCCTACACCAGATTTTATTCTAATTGCCCGCTTTTGAAGAAGAAATACTGTATTTAAATTAGTTTTATAGGTATTACCCCATAACTTATACACAATAGACAGACCTTAAAGCCTTTTTGTTCAGCAGCTACTTAGATTTCCCCATTACTGCAATACATTTTACACAATTTTATTTTTAACGTAAGCTACAGTACAGGCCAAAAGTCTGATCCTCTCAATGTAGCCTTTAGTAATATCTTAGACTCAATTGGTTTTACTCAAAGAATCCATAGCTCCACCCACTACCCATCATACATTAGACCTTGTGCTGACATATGGTATAGAGTGTGAGGAGATAACAGTATTTCCACACAATCCTGCTTTGTCGGACCATTTTATGATAACTTTTGAGTTTATTATAACCGAGCTCTCCAGACATGAAAGTAAATTCCACTATAGTCGATCTTTATCTGATAACGCTGTAGCAAACTTTAAAGCAGCTGTTCCATCTTTACTGTCTTCAGAATCTCAGAGGAACTTAGCAGAGGGCAACTATTTCATTTCTAGCCCTTCACTAATTGACGGTCTAGTTCATAGTGTTACTTCCTCTTTACGTGTGGCATTAGACAATGTTGCCCCTTTAAAAAAGAAGGTCATTAAGCACAGGAAGTTGGCTCCCTGGTTTAATTCTGAACTGCGTACTTTAAAACAAA
>SSNS01000599.1:14976-27476 GCA_006937985.1 Aphyosemion australe
ACACTGTAAAATATTACCAGCATTTCACAACAATTAACAGTAAATTTTTACTGTAATTTGTTGTAATTAAGTTTCCCTGTAATATCACAATAAATACCTGTAAAAACTACAGTATCCTTTGATTTTACAGCATTTAACTCTTATTTTACAGTAAATTCCTGCAATCTAAAACCTGCTGTAATATCACAACAAGGTCTGTAATATCACAGCAACAAATTAAAAAATAGTAGGACTTTACAGCAATAAACAATATTATTACAATATAATGTTGTATTTAAGATCTCGCGTTATTTCAGAAAATATCACGTGGTGTTTGCAAGCCCATCCCCCATTCTCGATTTCTCACTTTGCGCCTTTGGACTTGGACTAGCCGAACGAGCGCGACGATCCTTTCTTGGACTAAGTGGATGGGTGTCGAAACGGTTGGATTTTCTGTACTCTGAAGGTAACGTGTTTACTTAATTTGATCCTCAATGTATATATGAATTGTTTTATGAGGCTGGAAAGTATATCGTTTCGTCAAATTCTGTTCCTCTAAGTTAGCCAAACATGGCATTGTCGATGCTAAGCTAACAATGTAAGCTATGGATGCTAAGCTAACTTAAAGCTGTTTCAAACATGAGGTTGCAATGTTAGGGAGTAGAGGTGGCGTTTGGTCGTCGCACTAAAGCTTCGGCTCACGGTACTGTTTTAAAATGTCGGTCACAAACGAAGCTTGGGCCGGCTCGGAGGAGCCCTCCTGAAGCAGGTGTACTGTCATTTTGAGTTCCCCCTGTCAGATAGTGTCCCCTACAACTCCGCTCAGCCCTCGCGTCAAAACGGCGGCATCATATCCCTGAGTAATGAGGGGGGAACAGTATCTGACGGCTTGATTTTGGCCATCAGATATCATTTTCCCCTGTGTGATGAGGGGGAAACAAACAGTATCATGGAGGAAACAGTATGCATGAAGCGCGGGAGTTTTTCTTCCGCCTGACCGGAGCGTAGCTGCTGTTTTGACGGGAGGGAGGAGCTGAGCTGTAGGGGACGCACTATATGACGGGGGAGCTCAAAATGACGGTACACCTGCTTCAGGAGGGCTCCTCCTTGGGAGAAGCCGGAGCGAGTGACACAGACTGTACCTGCAGGCCCCCGAGCCACTAAAAAAACCGCAAAATGTGCGTGCGCACACACACACGCAGAGTGCCTCTGGTCAGTGAGACCGGGGTGGGGGGTTCCAGCGCACCCCTGATCGCTGTGAAAGCAGGGAGAGGGCTGGCTCGCACAAAGTGCTGGGACAATTATTATCACGACGAGACCCTACCTGTAAATATTGGTGGAGACAAATCTATAAAAGGGGAGGAAAGAAAAACAAACAGCGCAACATAAAGGTGAGGAAATAAGTTAAAATAGGACAGGCACTAAGATTTGGACACATTTTAACTACAATGACAAAAGGCAGAGTGTGGAAAATGCAAAGGGAAAATATATCCAACAGGGTCTAATAGTTCAAATTTAATGAATATTTTACTTGCAGAGTTTGTTTTTGTCATTTAAAATGTGTTTTTTAGCTCTCTGCTTCATGTTGAATAGAATAAGTTATTTAAATAAGAATTTGATATAATGTATATTGTAGATTAGTGATTCAGTTAAAACACAGTTTAGCATAATTTCTGGTGATGAAATTCATTTAAGAAACATAAAATGTGAGGAGCCGTTTGAGAGCCGAAAGAGTGCAGGACAGGAAGAGTCGGCGAAGTGAGGGTACGTTACTCTGTTTCCAAGTCATTAAGAGCATAACAACGCAAAGCCATTGTGTACGTGATTGATACGTGTGTGTACGCATCCCTAATTAGAACGCTTAACAAAAAATATTTTGCCTTTAAAAAAGTGAGGCAGTTGAATGCACAGAGTATGCATGTGCTGGCGCATGGTCAGGATGGTACCACCTCTGCTTCAATTTGAGCCAGGAAAAACCCTGGTTTAGACTTTAGTAATTGGTCAAAATCTGCACACGTCTTTGTTATGTTCATACTGTGTCTTATCATTATAACTTGCTTCTAGTATTCCTTGTCTACACAGAATAGCAAAAAAGGTTAAATCTTTACCTTTGTTTTGCTGACAGTTTCAGTTGGCTCCTGCTGAGAACCAAAACTGTCAGCAAAACAAATGTAAAGAACGAACCTTTTTTGCTATTCTCTTGTAAAACAAGAAATACTAGAAACAAGTTGTATCTGTACACTGTGTGTGTTGGGCTGCTACAACACCAAATTGTTACTTGGGTGCTAACCATACATTCTGTATACACAGAGGAAGGAATGGATGGAGCAGAGAGAGCTGAACCACTGATGAAAAATACATACGTCAAGAGACAATTAGTCGACAAGGACAGACCATCCTGGATTACTGTGTAACACTGGACAACCCCAAGATTTGTGATGTTCTGGCCTGCTATGATCCAGACTCTGACAAGGCTGCCTGCATCCTGCTGCTCCTGATGTTGTACTTCAAAGAGCCAAAAGAGAGTTTGATTCTTGAAGTTGATGTAAGATTTGTTTTTTTATTGAAATATGTAAAATGCAACATGAGATTACATTATCCACATTTACCTTGTATGATTTCCTACCATAACCTTGCGCTGCTAACTGTATTCTTGAAAGATTTGGAGTTTTCCAAAACCCCAACAATCTATCTTGTACAGTTCAAATTAAAACCGCCCGTCTCCGATCCACTAAAGACAAATCATGATAGCCGGACACTTGCTCGCGTGTCGTCCAATCAGCTGAAAATATTCTACCAGATGGCCCTCCCGTTTTCAGGCGCTTTGTATGGGCACAGTTTAAGATCGAAGTGTAGACTTGACACGGGGTGGGGCTACACATAGATCCGGTTAGTGCTAGGTTTTTACCATCTCTGACCAATGAAGAATATTAATCCATTATCCTAAATCCATGCTATTGTGTCTTACAGCCATGTGCCACTGTTGCAGACGTCAATACTGCAGAACTCGCCAGCACCCCCTGCTTGATCATTGAAGGTAATATTACCTAGCCTAGTGAACTAGACCAATTCTTGCTTTGCAGAGTTTGGTCTAGGCACGCTTCATTGGAAACCTCGCAGCCCAAACCACTGCTGTGTTTATCCAATCACAACTCGCTATAGTTTTGGTTGGGCCAATCACAGCGCTCTATATCATGGGCCAATCACAGAGCGGGAGTAGCCGATGACGTCAGCGCTGCGGCCGCGAACGCCGCGAACCCAAGCAACATGGCGGCAACTCGGAAAACACGTTCGTTTGAAACGGCTTTGTCATCAACATTGGATTATTTAGACTCCAACGTGCGTAAGTCTGTCGGATATACTTAGCGGCTTCTTATTTTTATCAAACAAAGTAGTGCAATGTCCCAGTACACCTGATATTCGCGTGTTTTTCATACAAAAACGACATAAATCATTGAAGCTAGACGCTATTAAAGCCTCCCGCTTTTCCGTCGCCGTGATTACGTCATGTTGTTCGTCACTCTGATTGGTCCTAGCGCTATCCAATTGCGTGCTGACATTTTGAAAGACAACCGTAGATCCCGCCTCACGACTGAGAGCCGTCAATGGTTCGTGGCCAGACTATATATTCACATATATAGGATGGCTTGCCAGGCTAAATATTACCTTGATCTAGTATGAATATTTCTAACTCATTATTTTGCTTGCATTCTAAAAATATTCATGATTGCAAAGTGCTCACACATACTGTTGTATCTGTTCATTTCAGGTGACATAATGAATCCTTCTGAATGGCTTCTATCCATCGAGGGACATATCGTGATGGGCCCGTACCCTTTCTTTTTACATGGAGTAGCTGCTTTCTTCAGCAGCTACTATGTCTCCAACCTCGAGTATCCTGCTGCTGGATCATCAACGCTGGAGTTCATTCAAAGGTATTTTATAAAGATCACATTTAATCTTGTAATTCATATTATAGTGCAGGGTTCCAACTCAATGATTGTCTTGAGGTCTAAAATGCTGACAAACAAGGTACCTGAGGCTAGCCTGGTGAGACTATTTTTATTTTTATTTTTTTTTAATTCTTTATTTTATTCATAATATAAACAATCAACAAATAAAACAAAAAAAAAAACAGCATTTAAATAAATTACCAAACAATGAATGAAAAGGAGCAGAGAGAAGAAAAAATCTGATAAAGTTCTGCCCCTTTTTACAATACTAAATTAAAATAAGAGAAACTTAAATTCAATATCATTGCTCTTTCAGCTCTTCAATACCAGATTATTTACAATATTACTACTCATTTAACTCGATATTTCACAAACACCATCTTACATTATATTTACATATTTAGTTAGTACCATTGATTTGATACATTTTTTAAATGCAGTCAGTGATTTGGATTCTTTTACTTCCTTATTCAGATTGTTCCATAGTTTATCCCCAACCACAGAAACACAGCATTCCTTCCTTTTAGTCCTAAACTTAGGCATCTCAAAAACACATGTTCTTCTATTCTGATCTCACAAACTCGTGTTCAATTTTGCTCTGCAGATCAGTCTGGGTAATCTACACTTGTTATGCTGACAAATGCCTGACAGCCCAGTTACAGCTGTTTATTTTGTTTTGGGGCTTTGTGATTTCAAAACGTCTATTTCAAAATGGAATGTATTGGTAAGAGGAAGATCTAATAAGTTTGGATTATAAATATATTAGGGATGAGGGCAATAAGTAAACACCTTGATAAATGCTGCCTGCAACACACACTGCAAGTCTATTTATAATTGAAACTATCTTTGCTTATTATTAGGTGCTTCCTGGGCATCAATCCTGAAAGAGGTTCAAAGACCAAGAAGCAGACAACAATCAACCCTCATGTGAGCAGCCTTTTGAGGAAACTTGTGGACTTTGAATGGACATCATAGTTTGTTGTTTTTGTTTTTTGCAGCAGTAGTTGTTGGGCTCAGTTGAGTAGCCTAATCTTTTTGTCATTTTTAAAGACAACTTTGCACTACCTGACCCCTTTATGACATGACATCATCCTCTCTCTCTTCTTTCCTTATCTTACCAGGAAGGCCTGATTCCCTTCCTGTCCATTATTGTTATTGTGCGACAGGTAGTTAAATTGCAAGTTTGCACCATTTCTCAGCAGGTTATGGTAGCTTTTATGACTATCAAATCACATTTCTTGAATTTCTGCTGTTCTTGGCATCTGCTGTATACTTAAAAATATATTTTTAATAAATATGCCATTGTGCTAACATTTACTTTACCTCAGACTGTTTTTTTGGGGGGTACCTACTTCAATGACTGTAAATTCACAGTAAATCTGCATTACTTTTACAGTAAATTACTGGACAATTTCCTCAGTTTGCATTGTAAATTCACAGAAAATAATTGTAAACTTGTACATTAATTTCACAGTACACCCTGTAAAAGTACAGGGTCTTGTTGTAATGATGTACTGCAAAAGGTTGTAATTCCCCAGTAATTAACTGTAATATCACAATAATAGTTTTGTCATTAAAACTGTAAAATTACAGTAAAATGTTGTGCTTCTACAAGAATACCCTGTAATATCACATTAAAAAAATTACAGTAAATTGCTGTGAATATATTTTACAGTATATTACTGTATTTCTTACTGTGAAAGTCATGCAAAATTTATCCAATTATTTACTGTAAATTCACAACGAAAAATTTAACAGTGTGGAAATCTCTTCAATAATATCATTTATCCTTGTCCAAATAACATTCTTACTAGTCAATTTTGATAATACAGATATGAACAAGTAGAAATTATGTTTAAGTATATTCATAATAACAAATGCACTAGGAGCTTCTCATTTCATGAAGGTGTGTCCATCTTTCAGTGTTGAATAAACGTGTTAACCTTGACCAGGTGTCAACAGTTAAACCTTTTTTGTCTTTTTACAGAAACTAAAAACAGGCTATTAGGCAAATCTAATCAAGGGTATTTTAAAAGTTTTAAACTGTAATTTAAAAATTACAGAGATTACTTTGATTTTACTAATGAATTTTTCTAAGCAGAATCTCTGAAAAGCAGCAATAAATATCCTCAGGAGTTTAAAACCTTTATAAAATGTACTTATGCACGTTATCAATACTTTATAAAATGTGTTTGTGATTTATATCTGTTCATACATATGTGAAAGCAATTCATGTAAAGTAATCGTGAAACCGTGATTATTTACTATAATCGTACCACCAACATTTATAATCATTGCAACCCTACTCTAGATACCAGCTAAACCTATTCTCTCTCACTCACACACACACACACACACACACACACACACACACACACACACACACACACACACACACACACACACACACACACACACACACAAGAACATCATACACATACAAGTAACTTTATTTTTAAATAAATAATGTAACTGGAATCAGTTTTGGTCTTTTCTTTGTAATTAATGTGCACGGGATAACGGAAGTTGGACCTCGGTAATTTTGAAACTCTGGACACGGCCTTGTGTGTGTGTGTGTGTGTGCGTGTGTGTGTGTGTGTGTGTGTAAATATGTGTCTCCATATATCACATTGTATATATATATATATATATATACACTGCTCACAAAAATGAAAGGAACACTTTAAAGAAACACATTAGATACATCAGATTTCAATATGAAGTTGGATATCTATACAAATAACGACAGGGCAATGTCTTAGGAACAAAAGGATGCCAAGTCTTTTAATGAAAATAAAAGTTTTCAGCCTACAGAGGGCTCAATTGTGTAGACACCCTAAAATCAGAGTTAAATGAAGACGTAGCAGGCTAGTCCATTATTTCAAAAACTTAATTTCTGCAACTCAAAATGCTTTTCAGTATCTTGTGTGGCCCCCACGAGCTTGTGTGCATGCTTGACAACGTCGGGGCATGCTCCTAATGAGACAACGGATGGTGTCTTGTGGCATTTCCTCCCAGATCTGTGTGAGGGCATCCCTGAGCTCTTGTACAGTCTGAGGAGCAACCTGGCGCCGCCTAATGGACCGAAACATAATGTCCCACAGATGTTCTATTGGGTTTAAATCAGGGGATCGTGAAGGCCATTCAATTGTTTCAATTCCTTCATCCTCCAAGTACTGCCTGCATACTCTTGCCACATGAGGCCGGGCATTAGGAGAAAACCAGGACCTACTGCATCAGCGTAGGGTCTGACAAAGGGTTCAAGGATTTCATCTGGATACCTTATGGCAGTCAGAGCACCATTTCCTAGGCAGTAGAGGTCTGTGCGTCCCTCCATGGATATGCCTCCCCAGACCATCACTGACCCACCACCAAACCTGTCATGTTGAACGACGTTGCAGGCAGCATAACGTTCTCCTTGTCTTCTCCAGACTCTTTCACGTCTATCACAGGTGCTCAGGGTGAACCTGCTCTCGTCTATAAAAAGTACAGGGAGCCAGTGGCGGACTTGCCAATTCTGGTGTTCTTGAGCAAATGCCAGTTGAGCTGGGCAGTGAGCACAGGGCCCACTACAGGACGTCGGGCCCTCAGGCCATCTTCATGAAGTCTGTTCCTGATTGTTTGGGTAGAGACATTCACACCAGTGGCCCTCTGGAGGTCATTCTGTAGGGCACGAGCAGTGCTCAGCCTGTTCCGCCTTGCACAAAGGAGCGGGTATCGGTCCTGCTGATGGGTTGTGGACCTTCTACGGCCCTGTCCAGCTCTCCGAGAATAACCGCCAGTCTCCTGAAATCTCCTCCATGTTCTGGAGATTGTGCTGGGAGACACATTAAACCTTCTTGCTGCAGCACGTGTGGATGTGCCATCCTGGAGAAGTTGGACAACCTGTGCAACTTCTGTAGGGTTAAGGAATCGCCTCATGCTGCCAGTAGAGATAATTACTCAAGCCAAAACTAGCACGAGTGGAAAACCAGCCAAATAAGATCAAGAGGGAGAAACTTGAAATGACCTCCACATGTTAAACCAGTCCTGTTTTGAGGGTTTTGTAATTGTTGCCACTTTAGTGCACCTGTCGTTAAGTCCATGAACACCAATACAGCTGAAAGTGATTAACAATGCCCTCAGCTGCTTAATCAACCAGAAAATTATCAGACAGGTTTCATTGATTTCATGCCAGGCCCAATAAAAAAAGTGTTCCTTTAATTTTTGTGAGCAGCGTAGTTAAATCTTACCTACATTCTAAAATAATACCATTAGGTTAAAGATAGAATGGATGAAACATGAAGCCAAATGAGCCTGACCTGTGTTCAACTACAGAATAAATGTTTACCCATCTTTTAACTTTGGTTCTTTTTAAAACACAAGTAGGAGATCTTATTACCTTTTTATGCTGACGTTTCGGCCATCGCTGTGGCCTTCTGAGCTAAGCTGCTGAAACGTCAGCATAAAAAGGTAATAAGATCTCCTACCTGTGTTTTAAAAAGAACCAAAGTTAAAAGATTAAAGTACATACACAGAATGAACGTACCGAAGAAAATGTTTACCCAGTTTGGACCAGTACAACTAAGAAGAATTGTACAATCAGTGAGTGTTTTTATTATTTGTTTATATTAATTTACAAAGCAGTAATATCACAGCAAACAAATAAAAAAATATAGTAAATAGAAAGAATGAACAAAAATATTTGAAAAATTGGCTTTGGACACTTAATGTCTCCCCTTTTGGTTTTAGTTGTTCCAGGCGTTGTGCACACAGGTGATTTGTGTCCTGGTGATGGTGGTATGTAGGTCTCAGAGTTCCTGTCATCCTGTGTTGTCCTCAGAATATGGCAGGAGTTTCCTGATGATGAGGGCCTCAAACAGGTCCTGGATTAAAGCAGGAGACGTAGGCAGAGACCTCCGTTGTCTGAATTCTGAAATGAGAGGGTTGGTGGGGTGTTTATCTTCTCTACCTCATCTAGAAACAGAGATGGTTCAGGGAAAACCTTTCCAAAGACCAGTTCCATGATGTCATCATCGACGTATGCTGAAATGATAAACAATAACTTTAATGACATATTTTGTTTACAAGCAGCTTTTGGAAAGTTGGTTCTGTTCTACTAATGTTTATAGAGACAATTTTTTGTTTTGGTTCATTATTTACTTTGCTTATAAGTTCACTTTGCTGCAGTGATTTAACAATTTATAAAAAATGTTTATAAAATACTGCCACTACAATTATTCAAATTATTGGAATCAAAATAAGCATATTAAAGAACAGCACAGTTATTAAATGTTGCAGCTGTTTTTATAGACTTAGCTTGGGGACACATGCTGCTCAGATCAGTTGGTTGTTTACAGAAAAGAATGTAGTTCAATCATTTCAACAGAATGTTGTCTTTCCAAACAGCAACTAAACCAATAAAACATAAAAAAATCACTCTGCTGCCATCAGATGGAGTGATTCAGGGGGTGTGATGTTCTAATGATAGTGGCTTCTTAGAGGTTTGAGGTGTAGGGCTAAAGCGTCAGCACTCACTTTGGTCTGCTCCAGACTTCTTCCTCTATACCTGGTGTGTAGTTGGAAGTGCTGGTTCCAACATCTGAGCATTCTGTGGTTGTCTGCGTTCCTTTGAGGGGGGAAAAAAGTAAAATTAGCTAGATGGATAGGTTTGCTTGCTAAAATATTTTATTGTACTGACATTTCAAAGCCTTGCAGTGCCAGAATTTCACTTACCTAAACATCAGACATCAGATTTTGTGAACAGTTGTGACCCAACTGAGCACATCTGGGCTTTAGTCTGACATCCTGTCAGTGAAAGATGCTCCAGCCTCCTGGATGTGGACTCTAAAAAAGCAAATGGCCAATACCACATAAATAAAATTCTAAAGTAAAGTTTGCCAACATTTTAGAGTTAGATGAAGCTGACTGCTTTGCTGCTGTGTCTGTCACTGCCATATTCAGAAGGAAATTCAGAAGTCATTTCTGCAAAAGGATTCCCCACCAAGTATTGAGTGCATAACTGAACAGAATTATTTGAAGGTTGACCTTTTTTGAATTAAAAACACTTTTCTTTTATTGGTCATTTGGAATATGCTAATTTTTTTAGATAGGAATTTTGGGTTTTCATGAGCTGTGTGCCACAATCATCAATATTAAAACAATAAACGGCTTGAACTACTTCAGTTGTGTGTAATGAATCTAAAATATATGAAAGTCTAATGTTTATCAGTACATTACAGAAAATAATGAACTTTATCACAATATGCTAATTTTTTGAGAAGGAACTGTATATCACTAGATTCCTTACCCACGCTGTTTGTCAATTGGACGAACGTCCTTACACGGCGGCCATCTTACTAGCGACAGCTGCCCCCTTTCATAACATTGGTGTCAATGGTGCATGTACTATTTAAATAACTCTAACTTGCTCAATTTTCAACCGATTTTCAAAAGGTTTGATTTGTTATAAACGCCAGAGATATGGCTGTGAAATATGACGGATTTGACCCGTTAATTTAAAAATGTTAAAGTATGTCCTATCAAGCCTATGTGTTATAAGGTTTGTAATAATGTAAACCGTTTGTAAATTCGTTAAGATTTCATCGAGTTATGAGTGTTTTTGTGTAAGTTATCACTCACCCTCCACGTGCTACTATTGCTGTCGCTAGTAAGATGGCCGCCGTTGTAGGGACGCTGTCGACTCCCAGTTAAGGCTTATAGTGATATATATGATATCTATGCTGGTCACGGCCGGTCTACGTCTTCTTCTGTGTTTTTTTAACCTGTAGTCAGCAGACTGAGAGATGAAAATACTGCCACAGCACTCATCCTTAAAGAGAATAAAACTTTTAAATTTGTGTGGCTCAGAAAAACAAACATTTGGGACTCTCCACTCCTGACTTATTCATTCTCCACATTGGACTACAAACATCTTAGCGAGAAGAAAAAATGGCAGATTTACTTTCTGTGTAGCCGGAGGTCCAAGACCATATTTGGACGTTATCGTGACGACATAGTAAAAATATGTAATAGTCAAATTTAAAAACTGAACGGGTTGACAAATATGACCAAAACTTTATAATTAAATACAGAAATAGCAACTATAGTGAATAATATAACACCTTTTGCACACTTAGACACTTAAAATTTGAAACACACTGTATTAAGGGATAAAAAAGTGGGTTTTTCATGATATGCCTCCTTTAAGTTATACTTTGTCATCCTCCTTTCCACCTTGGATGTTCCATTTTAAATCTGTGTATTAGTAGCTTGTGGTTCCACCTTGTTTATTTGGCTTCACTTTCTTGTTTTTTAGTTTGAATGCTGTTAAGCATTCAAACTATTGTTTTTGTATTTTCTGTTTCTCTTTATTATTATTATTATTATGCTGGTGGTGGTCGGAGGGACTGGTGGCGCCAGTGCTCGGCAGCCTCGCCTCTGTCAGTGCGCCCCAGGGCAGCTGTAGCTACGTTGTAGCTCATCCCCACCAGCGTGTGAGTGTGTGTGTGAATGGGTGGATGACTGATTGTGTTGTGAAGCGCCTTGGGGGGTTGTAGAACCCTAAGAAGGCGCTATACAAATACAGGCCAGTTTGAATGCTTAACAGCATTCAAACTATTGTTTTCCTGTTTCTCTTTATTAGTTTGAATGCTTGGTAAAGCATTCAAAGTATTGTTTTCCTGTTTCTCTTTATTATTAGTTTGAATGCTTGTTAAAGCATTCAAAGTATTGTTTTTCTCCTCCTCCACTTTTTCAGTTTCCGAACGTTTTTTGAACTGTATCTCCTCCTACAGTTTTTCAGCTATTTCAGCAAGTTTGGTATCAAACTGTTCAGCTCGTTCAGCTCTTTCCGGCTTTATCTCTTGGTATTGATATCTTCAACCGTTTCCGATTTATTCCGCTTTTTCTGCGATTTTTCAGCCCATTGAAATGAATGGAAAATGCTTAAAATCGCTCAGTTTTGCACAAAATCGTTCATTTTTTTGACCTCTTACTTGCCAGGGTTAACTTCAACCTTGACACTTCATTCAACTTTTAACAAACTGAAAAGAAGTTCAACTATTTCAAATTTTTTTCAGTTTCTTGATATCTTTTACGGTTTTTCTATAATCACAGGTTAAACTTGAGGTACGATTTTGGAAAGTTCAGGACTTTCTCCTCCTCCCCCCATTCAAAAGAATAGGGCCAAAAACAGACTTTGCTCGACTTCAGGAAGTGCCATGAGAGAACTGTAGAACCGATGGAAATGAGACTTGCGCTGGATGAAAGCTGACGGATTTTCCTCCGTTTTGAGCTATAATTTATGGACGTATTCCAAAAATTGTGGTCGTAGCGTTAACTAGTTTGGAAAGGTTTTAAAATATTTCTCCTTCCAGCAGCTGAGTTGTGCTGTCCCATATATGGTCATGCAGTTCCCACTGTGACTGACAGCTTCAGATCTGAATCCAGAAAAGTAAATTCTACTACGACCATATCTTTTGGGGTAGATGCGTAATTTTCTCAAAAACAGTAGGTTTATTTGTCTGCTTCGATGGGATGCCTTCGATTTTGCTGTAGCTGCCACGGTTTTTGCGCTACAAGGCTCAG
>SSNS01000599.1:60691-74275 GCA_006937985.1 Aphyosemion australe
CNGGTTCAGTGGTCTACAGTTAGTAATAAACCTCAGCGAGGCATGATAAACCACATGAATCTTACCAAGACACTGTGCTGAAGCATTCATATACAAAAGGTCTCCATAATCCAGAATAGACATAAATGTTGCAGTAACTAGTCGTTTTTTTTGCCTCAAAAGAAAAACAGTTTATTTCGAAAAAAGAAACCCAGTTTGAGTTTCTTCACAAGATTATCTATATGGGGCTTGAAGGAGAGGGAGTCATCGAGCCAGACACCAAGGTATTTGTATGTGTGGACCATCTCTATGATATTTCCCTGCAGAGTGGTCACTGGGGGCATACTTAGAAGTCTTTTTTAGAGTTTGAAAACAACATTAGTTTAGTCTTGTCAGCATTGAGGACCAATTTTAACTGCAGAAGTGTTTGTTGGACCTCATTAAAAGCTTTCTGTAGGAATTCAACAGCTTTAGTGGGGGATGTTCCAAAACAGTAAATGATAGTGTCATCAGCGTAAAAGTGCATATTAGCATCCGACACATTTTGTCCTATGTCATTAATATACATAATGAACAAGATGGGTCCCAAAACCGAACCCTGTGGTACTCCCTTGTGGATACTCAAAAATTCAGAGGACAACCCATCACAGTTAACACATTGAGTTCTGTTGTTCAAGTAGTCTGTGAACCATGAGATCGCATGTTCAGACAATCCCAAACAAGAAAGCTTTTGTTTTAAAACAGCATGGTCTACAGTGTCAAAGGCTTTTGACAGATCAATAAAAAGTGAGGCACAGTACTGCTTTTTATCAAGAGCAACAAGAATGTCATTGATAACCTTTGTGGCTGCAGTGACGGTGCTGTGCTTTTGTCTGAAACCTGATTGCAGACTTGAGAGAAGGTCATTTGAATATAAAAAGTCTTTCAATTGTTCACTTACTAGGGTCTCTAGAATTTTTGCCAGGACACACAGATTAGATATTGGTCTGTAATTTGTTAATAGAGCTGGGTCACCACCTTTTAGTAAAGGAGTCACAAAAGCAGACTTCCAAACTGATGGTATTTGTTTGTTTTTAATAGAAAGGTTAAAAAGAACTGTAAGAGGTTCTGCAATGAAATCAGCAGCCATTTTCAAAAAATAGGGTTCAATCATGTCTGGGCCAGAGGGTTTCCTGGGATCCAGAGTTCTAATAATTTTATGCACTTGCTCTACAGTAAACGGAACAAAGTTAAAAGAAGCACCAGGGGTCATTTGGGAATCTGTGCAGGGGGACACAGAGGGTGTTCCAGTAGAAGTAGGTACTGAACCAGATGAGATAAAATGCTTGTTAAAACAGTTTAAAACCTCAGCTTTATCATGCACTGGGACAGAGTCGTTTAGGACAAATTTTGGAAAAGCATGAGAAGTAAAGTTGACAGATAAAGACTTAATGACATTCCAAAATTTCTGTGGATTATTTAGGTTCTCAGTTGTGATAGATAAGTAATGGTCTGATTTGGCCTTTTTGATGAGAGTAGTACATTTATTTCTTAGTTGTTTAAAGATAGCCCAATCAGAGGGGAGGTTTCCTTTTCTGGCTTTGGCCCATGCCACATTACGCTGATGGATAATATTTGACAGCTCGGGGGTAAACCAGGGGTTTTCTCGTCCTTTGATTCTGAGTTTCCTGAAGGGGGCATGCTTATTTACAATTTCCATGAAAGTCTCTTTGAAGAATGCCCATGCTAGCTTGACATCTGGTAACAAATCTATTTGCCTCCAATTAACCAAGGACAAATCCTTATGAAAAGCTTGTTCATTGAATTGTTTAAAATTTCTCTTGCAGATGATGCGTGATTTGGATTTAGGCATTTTAGTGCTCCTGCAAGTGGCAACAACACAATGGTCACTCAGGTCATTGCAGAAAACGCCTAATGATGAGAATTTATGAGGGACATTTGTTAAAATTAAATCAATCAAGGTGGACTTGTCAGGATTCTTAAGATTGGGTCTTGTGGGTTGGTTGACCAACTGGCTGAGATTAATGGAGTCACAGAAGCTTTTGAATTAATCTGAAACTGTATTTTGCCAGTCCCAGTTGAAATCACAAGCCAGTAGGAGTTTGTTATAATTTAATTTGGACAGGAGATGTTTTAAGGATGATAATGCCTCCTTGGAAGCCGATGGAGGCCTATAGCACCCAGCAACAGTTATAGAAAGTGATTTGGCAATTTCCACATTTAAGGCCAAAAACTCTATTTGTTTGCAGATGGACTCAGACAAGACTATTGATGCATTCAATCTTGATCTGATATAAATAGCTACACCCCCACCTTTGTTTGGCCGGTCTGTGCGATGAACATTGTATCCAGCTATGTTAATATCCTCATTAGTTATGGATTTAGTCAGCCACGTTTCAGAAATAATTATGATGTCTGCAGCTGTTGATTTAATCCAGATTCTGACCATGTCTATCTTTGGAAGTAAGCTATGATCTGAGTTCTAAAAATCCGCTTTTAATTTTTTGAACCTCGCCGCGGGTCTCTGGAGGCCAGCACGGTCCTCCATGAGTTGGTACCGACACCGATTTGGGTTCCAGAAGTCCCGTCTTTCCAGCTGCACAAAACGCCCCCAGGCACGGAGATAAGAGGCTTGTTTTACTTGTTAGGAAACCCGTGGACTTGATATCTGCACAGGCTGGAGTTTCTACAGCCTTCACAAACAATAGTTTATCAAAATAAGCACAATCCAAAACTGGTGAACACTCACAATGACTCGATAACACGACCTCTACCCTAAAACTCTCCACGCTTCACACTGAGCTGCAGGCAAGCTAGCTTAGAACTCCCTTAAAGAGCAAATTGCAAGTTAGAGACTCCCATGACTCAATGTTTAGAGAAACATAACAGAAACTCGTTTTTAAAAGTTTTTTGCACATACATAAATTATTTAGGCTTTTAGTCATTTTTGTGAGAAAATTTTTTTTTCTGCCAAATCAAGTGACGTCAGAAAAGGGAGTCCTGCTAGCTTAATCCAGAGACAAATATGGATTCTAATGCGGCTCTAACACAGAGGAAACTTTAAATGTATATAATTATACTTATGGTAGACAAAAACCATAAACATATGAGTCTGCTGCACGTCTCAGAGAGCAGAGACAAGCCAGAGTGAGAAACGATTGGCCAAAGGAGAGAAATTGAGCTGTGATTTGAGGAGAAGCAGCGGGGGAGCAGTAGGTGTCTTGGTGAGTTAACGATGTTAGCTTAAACTCGTGTGCTAACATCACAATATTGTACAGATTACTATCATGTAGCAGACAATTAAAATAGTATCGGTCAGTTAATATAACATTAATACTTGACAATAATGAACTAATGAGAGTTTGGCAGCGGTCTCATATAGTTAATACCTGTTCGTAACATAGTTTAGCTCTTTCGCCACATCGATGAAATACACCCACCCCTACCCACCATCGCATTTGAACAACATCCAGACTACATAAGACATTAGACACCCAGGCAGAGTTGGATCCTCCCCGTCCCGGAGATCCCCCTCCCCTGCAATGGAATACAAGTGTAAATTGTAAATGGCCTGTATTTGCATAGCACCTTCTTAGGGTTCTACAACCCCCCAAGGTGCTTCACAACACAATCAGTCATCCACCCATTCACACACACATTCACACGCTGGTGGAGATTAGCTACATCGTAGCCACAGCTGCCCTGGGGCGCACTGACAGAGGCGAGGCTGCCGTACACTGGCGCCACTGGTCCCTCCGACCACCACCAACAGGCAAGGCGGGTTAAGTGTCTTGCCCAAGGACACAACAGCGACAGACTGAGCGGGTCGCGAACATGTGACCTTTCGATTGCAAGGGGGGCACTTAACTCCTCTGCCACCATCGCCCACCTCCTGCCAGTTAAGGACGTACCAAGATCCACCTGAGGCCCCCGTCTGGAGACAATCACCCCAAGCCACCAGGCCCTCTCCCAGACCCACCAAGTGCGATATGGCTATCGGGCATCGACCTATGGCCACGGTCGAGACCTCCCAAGGCAACACACGGCCACCAGAAGGACAACCCCCAAGGTCCCCCAAGCACCCCCAGAACGGGGCAGCAGCCCCCCAGCACCAGACCCCCCAACGAACCCACTCCTACAGAACCTTAAGCTTGGTTTATGCTTGACGCATGTACATTCCACGCGGAAATCAGACGCACGGATCGAATGCACGTCAGAACTTGCAGCATTTATGGTTCCTCACACCCTCTGCGGCTTGACTCCGCTGTGAACCAATATTCTCCCAGACTGAAGGGGGCGGCATGGGGCTCTACGGCATACATCCAACAGAACGACAGAGTAGAAGTAGAAATCCCAGTTGTTTACAACATGGCGACATCTGAGGAGAGACTTTTAGACGAGGAGGAAGAAATTATCTGTTGTTTACTCTTGCTACGCAACAGACGAAAACGTAGATGGTCCACTCGTCCTTTAAACCAGCGAAGGCAAGACGAAGGTGAATATAATTCACTTGTGAGACCTATGCGTGGAATCGACGAACAGGCACATTTCAAGTATTTCCGCATGTCTGCCAATCGGTTTGACGAATTGCTGCATCGTATTCGACCGTTTATCAATCACGCAGCTACCCACATGTGCCCTGTGAAACTTCATGAAAGACTTGGCGTCACTCTTCGTGTGCTTGCATCTGGAAACAGTCAGCAGAGCGTGGCACAGAGCTACATGCTGGGATCCACAACAGTCTCCCTCATTGTCACAGAAGTCTGTGAGGCACTTTGGTCGGCATTGTGCAATGATTTTCTGGCATTACCCGATAAAAACAAGTGGGCAGAGATCTCCCAGGAGTTCTGGCGAGTGTGGAATTTCCCAAATTGTTTGGGTTGCGTGGATGGAAAACACGTGGTCATAAAAGCGCCACCAAACGCAGGGAGTGACTTTTTTAATTACAAAGGAACTCATTCCCTTGTGCTCATGGCTGTGTGTGATGCTAACTACAGATTTAGCATGGTGGACATAGGGGCATATAGGGGAGAGAGTGATGGTGGGGTTTTTCAGGAGTGCATGTTTGGGACAAGCCTGCTTCATGGAACCCTGGACATACCACCCCCTGCCAACCTGCCTGGTTCCACAAACACAGTTCCACACGTCTTCCTGGGCGATGCGGCCTTCCCTCTCCACCAAAACCTGATGCGACCTTTTCCAGGTATGTTATTATTAGGATGTGATATGTGAGATGATTTCATAATTTGGGATTATTATATAACATAATCTCTCCACTTGCAGGAACAAACCTCGATGACACACAACGGATTTACAATTACCGCCACTCACGTGCCAGGAGGGTGATCGAGAACAGCTTTGGCATCCTGGCAGCTCGATGGCGTATCCTGAGGCGACCAATCGACTTCCACCCGGACAAAACCGTTAAAGTTGTGAAGGCCTGTGTGGCTTTACACAACTACCTGACAAGCACAGACGCTGCCAACACCCCAGCCACCCGCTACGTCCCACCCAGGTTCTCTGACTCTTTCACATCTGCAGGTGATGTGGTGTCTGGGGAATGGAGAAGAGTGGTTTCTGGTGACAACAACCTGTTGGATGCAGGACAGCTCAGCAGGGCACGAGCAACTCGGGCTGCAATCTCAGCCAGAAATGACTTTAAGTCATTCTTCATGTCACCACAAGGACTTGTACCTTGGCAGGAAAGCGTGCTAAGGAGAGGCACGCTGAATTAATCAGGCAACAAGAAATAGAGCTCAACACAAAGCATTCGAATTCCACCATTTTTATTGAAAGTAATTCAAGTTGAAGGTTGGGCTCCTGTAAACATGTACACAGTAATGATGTAACTCAAACTGAGTTAACTTTCATGAAAAACTAATAAAACATTGAAAAAACCTACTGTGAATTTTCTGACTGAGTAGCCTCATACAGCACCTGGTAAATTTTGAACTGGGCTGCATTTTTATTCTGGGGTGATAATTTTGAAAGCATATCAGCAACAACATGGCCAAATCTGACTTCTTCGGTTTCTTTCTTTTCCTTTTGTGCTACTCGAATATCATCAATCCTTTCTAGCCTTTGGAACAAAACATCTTCCATCCTTCTCCTCCTCTTCGGTGCTGGGCCTGGACCCTCTGAGATACTGGATCGTCCTGAGCAGAAAAGCAGTTTTATAAATATTACCGAATAAGAACAGTAAATACAGTAAATATTAAAAACATTTACAATTAACTCAAAATCAATGTATAACTGCACCTACCACCACTGGATGCTGGAGAACAGGAGCCTTCCTCCACTGGGAAAAACGTGTTTTGGGGGGTGCTGGGGCATATGCTGATTTCCGAGTTGCTGGATGTAGAAGGTGAGGGAGATGTTGGTACAGGGCTGGGTGTTGGGGTAGGCTGGAGGAGATCTGCCTTTGTCTGTGATTCCTCCTCAACCTATAAAACAAGATACTTACTTATTATTCTTATATAAAGATACTTTTTTTATTGAAGTGGTTTGTTTTTCACAATTAACAGAAAAATAACTTTACTTACCACGTTGGTCTCTGTTGCTCTGTGTTTAATGAAGGAGGAGAGCCAACCCAGCTCTTTCAGAATTGGTGGGGTATTCTTGCTTCCACCAGGATCACCGCTTTTGCCTTTAGCTCCCTTCTTTGCCTTCACATACCGGTCCCTCAGATTTTTCCAGCACTTCTTCACAGCTTCCTCGTCCTTTCCGACTGTGCGAGCAATTTCTCTCCAAGAATTGTTTACCATGTTTTGATCACGGTAATCTTTAAGGGCCGAATCATACAGATGTCTATATTTACGCACCTCTGCCACTACAAGCTCTTGCCAGTCCGCCATGTTTTTCTGTGTTCGACCGTCCGCGTGGTTAGAATTTTTCCTGTGTGCGCGGTGCGGAAACTGGGGGCCGCACGGAGGACACGCGGAGGGGCGTGGTTGCTAAAATGACGTAATTTTGCCGCGCGGCGCCTTGCGGACCTCGCGGACGCGTCAAGCATAAACCAAGCTTAAGCCTATAGCAGCGTAACTACAGAGATAACTCAGGATAACCTAGCCTTTTAGAAGGAGGCATGTGGGAGGCAGGACCAGGGAGAAAAGTCTTTAACGACTGTAGTCCCCGCTGTATACTCCACCTCCCTCTGCTCCCCACTCGTCTAAACCTGGGCTAACATCAGAATTTAACCATAAGTCCTATCAAATAGAAAAGTTTTGAGCCTAGACTTAAAAGTAGACAAGGTGTCTGCCTCACGGACTAAAGCTGGGAGCTGGTTCCACAGGAGAGGAGCCTGATAGCTAAAAGATCTGCCTCCCGTCCTACTTTTAGATATTCTAGGAACCACCAGTAAACCTGCAGTCTGAGAGCCAAGTGCTCTGTTAGGAACATATGGAACAATCAGATCACTGATGTATGATGGAGCTTGTTTATTAAGAGCTTTATATGTGAGAAGGAGGATCTTAAAATCTATTCTGAATTTAACAGGCAGCCAATGTAGGGAAGCTAAAACAGGAGAGATGTGGTCTCTCTTTTTAATTCTCATCAGAACTCTAGCTGCAGCATTTTGGACCAGCTGAAGACTTTTGACTACATTCTGTGGACCTCCTGATAGTAATGAATTGCAGTAATCCAACCTTGAGGCAATAAATGCATGAACCAGTTTTTCAGCATCACTCCTGGAAAGGATGCTTCTAATCTTAGCAATATTCCGAAAGTGGAAAAAGGAAATCCTACAAACCTGTTTAACGTGGGATTTGAATGACATGTCCTGGTCAAAGATTACACCGAGGTTCTTTACTTTGTTCNTTTAAGAAGTAAGGCTCCAAGTTATCTGGGCCAGTATATTTTCTGGCATCAAGACTTTTGAGGACTTTATGAACCTCAGCAATTGAGATCGAACTAAACTGAACAGTGAATTTGCTTTAAGCATGGTACCAGGAGAATCAGCGGATAAAATGCAGAAATGTAATTTCACCAGTGTGTGATGACGACTTGGGACGTTTGACTATATTCCCGCAAATTATACCCTCCTTCTCTGTGTGTAAATAGCTTTTGAATGTTGGTAGGCAGCATTTTTTGTTGGCTTTATATAGAAGCTGCACAGTATAAAAATCTACCAAATCAAAAAGATTTTAACAATTTGGACTGTAAGAATAAAGTTTTGGTGTGCTCACAAAATCCCACTTTATGAATGAATCTTACAGCATGTATTTGGAGTAAGAAGAGGGGCAGTAGAGAACTTTGATAGTCATTACCTCAAATTTCAATACAGAAAGTTATATATGGCAAAATTAATGAACAGTACAATAAATACAGTAGTATTTTACCTTGTTGATAACAGAGATACTTTTAGACAATTTATTGTGTATATGTGTGATGTACAGTTTAATTTATTGTCAATAGTTATACCTAAGAATTTAATTTCCGACAGTCTCTATTCCAACACCATTTATATTAACTACTAGTTCTATGTCTTCCCTGTAATTCCCAATAAACATTACTTTAGTTTTATTTAATTTGAGAGATAATTTATTATTGTCCATCCATAATTTAAGTTTATGGATGTAGTTCATTATTTATATCATATATTAAGTGATGATAACTATCACTTGAATTAATTATATTGGTGTCATCCGCAAATAGGATTAATTATAATAACTTGGAAACACTAAATAAATAATTTATGTATAAATTAAACAAGTTAGGTACCAATACAGATCCCTGTGGGACTCCAAAAATCCCTAACCCTAACCCACCCATCTGTACATACTGTTGTCTTTCTGGTAAGTAACGTTGGATCCAGTTCAAAGCCACTCCCCTAATACCATATCTTTCTAGTTTTTGTAATAATATTTTATGATAAAGAGTATCAAATGCTGTTTTTAGGTCGATAAATATTCCAGCTGCATATTTCTTTTTATCTAAACTATTAGTAATCTCTTCCACTGCATCAATTATGGACATTGATGTTGACCGTCCTGACCTGAAACCCGAGTCGAGGTCAGCAGCACACCCTCCCCACTGTAAACAGTGTTGGTAGTGCACTGCTTTCCCCTCCTGAGGCTCCGGATGGTGGACCAGAATCTCCTCGAAGTCGTACGGAAGTCTTGTTCCATGGTCTCACCAAACTCCTCCCATGCCCGGGTTTTTGCCTCCGCGACCACCCGAGCCGCATTCCGCTTGGACTGCCGGTACCTATCAGCTGCCTCCGGAGTCCCACAGGCCAAAAAGACCTGATAGGACTCTTTCTTCAGCTTGACAGCATCCCTAACCACTGGTGTCCACCAGCGGGTTCGGGGGTTGCCGCCACGACAGGCACCGACCACCCTGCGGCCACAGCTGCGGTCAGCCGCCTCGACAATGGAGTCATGAAACATGGCCCATTCGGACTCAATGTCCCCTGACTCCCCCGGGACACGTTCGAAGTTCTGTCGTAGGTGGGAATTGAAGCTCCTTCTGACGGGAGACTCTGCCAGACGTTCCCAGCAGACCCTCACAACACGTTTTGGTCTGCCAGGTCTGACCGGCATCTTCCCCCACCATCGAAGCCAACTCACCACCAGGTAGTGGTCAGTGGTCACTGATTCCATCAATCATTTTTCAAAATGATGCATTCTCTACCAGTGAAAAAGGTTGTTGCTATGCTATGATGTACTCAAACACCAATCCATTGAGTCTTCTTTGAGTAAGTGAGGAGGTGCATAGGGCCTATTGCTTGAGAGGAGGTGGTGTGCTTGAGATGGAGTCATCTGATGATGTGTCTGGAATTTGCAGTAGGGCACTGGGGTGTTTCCTCTAGAACAGTGGTTCTCAACCTTTTTTCATTGATGTACCCCCATGAAATATTTTTTCAGCCAAGTACCCCCTAACTAGCGCAAAGCATTTTTGATTGTAAAAAAAAGACCTAAAACAGAGCCCTGTGCCATCAGTGACTAATTTATTAAACTTTGGAACTGATAAACATGTACAAAATTCAAACATTTGAAAAAATAACTATTTCAAACATTTTAAATGTTAATAATCCATAACTAAACGTATTGGAAATATTTATCATCACTAATATGTAGTGATTCACGTGTTCATTTTTGCATGGATGCTATTTTTTAAATATATGTATATTTTCTCACGTACCCCCTGGAGTGCCTTCACGTACCCCCAGGGGTACACGTGAGAAACAATGCTCTAAAACAACAAAAACAGACAGATCCAGTTTTAGTGATTATGTTAAGGGAAGCCAAGAGCCAAGCAATGCATTATAGTGCTATCCAATTTATTTAATGAGGAGTACTGGAAAGTAGTTTTTTAATTAACAGTAAATGGTATGTCTGAAATATTTGTATTCAATATTTTGCATAGAGGCACAACACTGATACCTCTCAGTAACAAAAAAAGCAGTTTTTTAGCATTAAAATGTCTTTACATTTTACTAGATTTTATATTTAGTCGTTTGAAATGAAGTTCAGCTGTTTTGCAGCCACAGCCAAGTGTAGGCTATTTGCGACTTTCTGTTATACATATGCAAAGTAGTACTCCAAATGGAAAACTTTTAACCTTATAACCCACATTTGTGGGAAACTCATCACAACAACGTAACATCAAGCACCACCACCCACAGCGGCACGTGCCCCCCCACAAAAAGGCGTGCCACCCCTGGTGCTACCCTAAAACTGAGGCAGTAAAACATCTATGACATATAAATAATGATTACATATAATCTAAAACACAAACAATAAGAACATAAAATCTAAAAACATATAAACAATAAAAAAGCTTCACCTCTCTAAGCTCAGATACCTTCAGTGATATGTCTACTGTGCAGTGGTTCTCGTCTTTTGACCTTCTATCTATCCAGGATTTAGAAGAGCTATTAACTTCAATGCGCCCCTCAGGTTCACCAGAAGACCCAATCTCACCTAAATTAATGGTTGAGTCTTTTACAGTCCTGGGTCCCATTATTCTGATGATTTTAAATACCAGCCTGTTAAATGGAGTGTTCCCAGATGTTTTTAAGATGGCGGTCGTCCAACCACTTCTAAAAAAAACATGGCCTTGATGCTACAGTTCTTTCAAACTATCACCCAATCTCAAAATTACCTTTTCTCTCCAAAGTTTTGGAGAAAGTTGTACATATTCAGTTGGCTCGTCACCTTTTGGACCATGATCTATTCGACCACTTTCAGTCTGCCTTCTGGCCGAATCACAGCACTGAGTCAGCTCTCCTACGTGCAGGCTCCCATGTCCTCCTGATACTCTTAAGCCCTTTTCAGATTGACATATGTGTGGACAATTCAGTCAGGTCTTTAACCAGAACTGAGTTTTCAGACACACCACGTTTGCACCGGAACTTGTCCTTTCGGCTGCCTTCACACAGCAGGGAAAAGTTCCAGATGTCTGCGGGGGAGGGGGCGGGAAGGCTGTACCCAAATATTGCATAATGCCGCGGGTGTACATGCGTCATCTCCCTAAACAAAGCTAGTATGTGATAGAATTCCTCTCACTGATCGGATTTACGTTAAGCACAATTCTGCGCACACGAAGACGCATAATTTCAATTCAGTTTATTTATATAGCGCCAAATCACGACAAGAGTCGTCTCAAGGCACTTCACAAAGTAAACATTCCAATACAGTTCAGTTCATTAAGCCAATCAGTAAAAAAGTTTCCTATATAAGGAACCCAGCAGATTGCATCAAGACACTGACTGTGTGTTGATACAATCCTCATACTAAGCAAGCATGTAGCGACAGTGGGTAGGAAAACTCCCTTTTAACAGGAAGAAACCCCCAGAGGATCCTGGCTCAGTATGAGCAGCCATCCGCTACGACTCACTGGGGATTGAGAAGACAGAGCAGGCACACGCACACCCCACACACACACACACACCATATAGATCAAGTAGTGTTTCTATGGCTACACTGTGATTTCTTAGTAGAAGTTCTATTTAGTAAGAGAAATTTTATTGTCTTTATCTGAGTGAATCTATAATTAATTCAATAGGTGAACTAATAGTAGCACATTCTATGTTAAAGAAAGTGAGATGTAATATCAGGAGAGGGAGAATGTTAAGTGGTTGGCAGCAGTGTGCCAGCCGATGGCCCCCTCCATGAGGCCACCACAGCTCAGCAGAACGCCAGTGTAGCTTCTTCTGGGGAGAAAAACACTTAGAGAGAAAATAAAGTTAACAGCTGAAATAACAGGAAATAATGCAATTAGAGAGTGGTGGTAGAAGAGAGTAGCAGAGTGTGGAAAGTGGTCAGTATGTCCTCCAGCAGTCTAAAGCTTGGTTTATGCTTGACGCATGTACATTCCGCGCGGAAATCAGACGCGCGGATCGAATGCACGTCAGAACTTGCAGCATTTATGGTTCCTCACACCCTCTGCGGCTTGACTCCGCTGTGAACCAATATTCTCCCAGACTGAAGGGGGCGGCATGGGGCTCTACGGCATACATCCAACAGAACGACAGAGTAGAAGTAGAAATCCCAGTTGTTTACAACATGGCGACATCTGAGGAGAGACTTTTAGACGAGGAGGAAGAAATTATCTGTTGTTTACTCTTGCTACGCAACAGACGAAAACGTAGATGGTCCACTCGTCCTTTAAACCAGCGAAGGCAAGACGAAGGTGAATATAATTCACTTGTGAGACCTATGCGTGGAATCGACGAACAGGCACATTTCAAGTATTTCCGCATGTCTGCCAATCGGTTTGACGAATTGCTGCATCGTATTCGACCGTTTATCAATCACGCAGCTACCCACATGTGCCCTGTGAAACTTCATGAAAGACTTGGCGTCACTCTTCGTGTGCTTGCATCTGGAAACAGTCAGCAGAGCGTGGCACAGAGCTACATGCTGGGATCCACAACAGTCTCCCTCATTGTCACAGAAGTCTGTGAGGCACTTTGGTCGGCATTGTGCAATGATTTTGTGGCATTACCCGATAAAAACAAGTGGGCAGAGATCTCCCAGGAGTTCTGGCGAGTGTGGAATTTCCCAAATTGTTTGGGTTGCGTGGATGGAAAACACGTGGTCATAAAAGCGCCACCAAACGCAGGGAGTGACTTTTTTAATTACAAAGGAACTCATTCCCTTGTGCTCATGGCTGTGTGTGATGCTAACTACAGATTTAGCATGGTGGACATAGGGGCATATGGGCGAGAGAGTGATGGTGGGGTTTTTCAGGAGTGCATGTTTGGGACAAGCCTGCTTCATGGAACCCTGGACATACCACCCCCTGCCAACCTGCCTGGTTCCACAAACACAGTTCCACACGTCTTCCTGGGCGATGCGGCCTTCCCTCTCCACCAAAACCTGATGCGACCTTTTCCAGGTATGTTATTATTAGGATGTGATATGTGAGATGATTTCATAATTTGGGATTATTATATAACATAATCTCTCCACTTGCAGGAACAAACCTCGATGACACACAACGGATTTACAATTACCGCCACTCACGTGCCAGGAGGGTGATCGAGAACAGCTTTGGCATCCTGGCAGCTCGATGGCGTATCCTGAGGCGACCAATCGACTTCCACCCGGACAAAACCGTTAAAGTTGTGAAGGCCTGTGTGGCTTTACACAACTACCTGAC
>SSNS01000599.1:76685-108503 GCA_006937985.1 Aphyosemion australe
GTGGAAAAAGGAAATCCTACAAACCTGTTTAACGTGGGATTTGAATGACATGTCCTGGTCAAAGATTACACCGAGGTTCTTTACTTTGTTCGCGGAGGCTAATTTAATACCGTTTAGATCAGGTGACTGACTAAGCAGTTTCCTTTTCTGAGGTTCTGGTCCAAAGATGATAACTTCAGTCTTGTCTGGATTTAACAGCAGAAAGTTTAGAGTCATCCAGATTTTTATGTCTTCAAGACAAGCCTGTAGTCTACCTAACTGATTAGGTTCATCAGGGTTTATGGATAAATATAACTGAGTATCATCAGCATAACAGTGGAAGTTTATCCCATGTTGTCTAATGATTTTACCAATTGGAAGCATATATATAGTGAAAAGAATTGGTTCAAGTACTGAACTCTGTGGTACTCCACAAGTAACCCTAGAGTATGAAGATTTCTCATGTACATGAACAAACTGAAATCTGTCAGATAAATAAGATTTAAACCAGCCTAGCGCTGTTCCTTTGATCCCTACAACATGTTCAAGCCTATCTAAGAGAATATTGTGATCGACTGTGTCAAAAGCACCACTGAGGTCCAACAAGACCAGAACAGACACAAGATTCTTATCTGAGGCCGTGAGAATATCATTTGTAACTTTCACTAATGCGGTTTCAGTGCTGTGATACTCTCTAAAACCTGACTGAAATTCCTCAAACATATCATTAGTGTTTAGATGCTCACATACTCGATTGGCCACAATTTTCTCAAGGACTTTAGATAAAAATGGGAGATTAGATATTGGTCTATAATTCATGAGGTCATCTGGATCCAGAGAAGGTTTCTTAAGTAGAGGTTTAGTTACAGCAACCTTAAAATCCTGCGGTACGTATCCATTTACTAAGGATAGGTTAATTATATCTAAAATGGGGGCAGTAACCAAAGGAAATGTTTATTTAAATAATTTGGTTGGGATTGGGTCTAAAATACAAGTTTAAGGTTTAGATGAAGCTAATATTTTGTGAACTCTGAAAGCTCAACTGCATCAAAACAGTTCAAACTCAGATGAGGTTCTACAGTTACCTCTGATGCTGCCTCACTTACTGAGGAAGAAGAAATCGTGTTGGGGAGGATGCTGATGATTTTGTTTCTAATAGAATCTATTTTATTAGTGAAGAATCCCATAAAGTCGTTGCTGGTGAAGGCTAAGGGAATAGCTGGCTCAGAGCTATGATTCTGTGTAAGTTTGGCAACTGTACTGAAAAGAAATTTAGGATTAAGGTGACCTGGTCACCTGGATGATGAAGCTCAATGGTTAATAAAGAAATCACGGAAGCGCTGTGATGCGCTCCGTCGCGCTTCCAGGAGACGGTACCGTAGGAGGCGAGCTGCCATGGTTCGCCGCATGCTACAGGAGCGAGCTACCCGGCGTATATGGAAACATTCACGACCAAGTGGCGAAGTTTTCTGGTCAGACGTGTTGAAAAACTTTGCTTTCCCAGTCACGTGATATATGTAATCTAGGTGCGCACCAGCGTCCCCCGCTCCCCTCCTCCTCCTCCTCCTCCCTGTCCGGAACTTGACCTCACCAGTCTGAAGCAGCCACCCTGTCCGTGACGAGTCCGGTCCTGTTACTAGGGGCTTTGTCCGGTCTAATTCAGGAAAAGTTTACCGGATATTTGTATTCAGACACTAACGTCTTACAGACAGAGTCCCGAACATTTCCGTTTTTCATGGCCTGTCTGAAGGGGGCTTTAGATCTCTTGGCCACCTTTGACATGGTGGACCACTAGATTCTTTTGGGTAGATTAGCATCGTGAGTTGCATTAGGATGGTTTAAATCATATTTGACTGGGAGATCTTTCTGTGTTCAAATTGGTGACCACTCCTCGTCTTACCTGCCACTTCCATGGGGTGTTCTGCAGGGATCAATCCTTGGACCACTATTATTCACCATCTATTTCCTTCCCCTTGGTTCTATTTTTTCTAAACACTCCCTACATTAGGGCTGCACGATATTATGAAAACCTGCGATATGCGATAACAGTGCTTAATATTGCGATATCGATATTACTTGTGATAAATGAACAAATACTTAAATGTGCAGTTTTTGTATATATACTTTAGACACACCACTCCATCCTCTATCATTAGTATTAATACAGTAACAAAATGAAATCATGCAAGTTCACATTACATTTCTAGAGCCCTGTATATAGATCTTTATGGTTGCGTTGGAGGTGACAACAGAGATTTGTCGTGTTTCCCCTCGTGGTTGCCACAAGTGTTTGGCATGTCTTGCAAAGTACTTGTGTTTGTTGAACACAAGTAATTTGAAGTAGTAATCATGCTGTTTGAATTATGAGTTTTTTCTCGCTAACATTTTCCACACACGTCTTACCCTCAGTCATTGCGATGCCCTCTAAACTAACTCAGGTGTTTGCTAGCCATCCAGATGAAGTGCCGTCCACCTAGGCACCAAGGCATCTAACCTATAGGAACCCAACCGATTGGCCAAATGGGTGAATGGCTCTATTTGATTTGTCAAAAACTTCATGCTTCCATTTGATTGACAAAATGCATTATGTGTAGCAAAAATCTGAGATGACCATTAATTGCGATATTTTTCTGTTCTTTGCGATATGCCTATTGCGCATGCTGATATTGCGATAACGATAAATTTTCGATATATTGTGCAGCCCTACCCTACATTATCACCTGTACGCTGACGACTGTCAGATTTACTTCTCACTAGCTCAACCAGGGTCTCTTAGCTCTCTTGAAGAATGCCTCTCAGATATTAAAACATGGCTATCATCTAATTTCCTCAGTTTGAATGAGAACAAGACTGAGGCTGTGATTTTTAGTCCTAGGTCTGTAAGCAAAATAACAGGTTCAGGCCCCCCTCTTCCTGTAAATGTTACCCCCACAGTTATCAGTCTGGGGGTGAGACTGGATACAGATCTGTCACTAGTCCAACAGATAAATGCCACCGTGAATTCTTGCTGTTTTCATCTGTGTATAATAAGGCCTCTAAAAAACATCCTGAAAAGACAACATCTGGAATCTGTCATTCATAACTTCAAGATTTGCTTATGCAAACTCCCTTTTCATCGGTGTAAAAGAGTCCGTGATCAGCCGCCTTCAGAAGGTCCAAGATGCAGCTGCCTTATTTCTCACTGGGACAAAGAAACATTGCCACATTTCCCCAGTTCTAGCCAAGCTGCACTGGCTCCCAGTGACCTATAAGGTGAAATTCAAAATTCTTTTATTTACTTTCAAAATTGTCCATAACAAAGCTCCCGGTTATCTAGAAGAACTACTCAACTCGTATGCTCCCCCTAGGTCTCACCGCTCAGCTGATCAACTCTTGCTGTGTGTTCCTAAGATGAGGTGCAAGACTCGTGGTGAGCGTGCCTTTGCTCACGCAGCTCCAAAGCTTTGGAATAGCTTGCCACTCTCGGTTCGTTCAGCTCCGTCTATCGCCCTGTTTAAATCTGGCCTTAAAACTCACTACTTGACTATTGCTTTTGGTGTTTGATTCTATGGACATGACTATACTGTGTATGAATGAATGACTTATTTTACTGATTTTATGGTTTCATTGTCTCTTGGTTTTTAATTTTTTTGTCTTTTATGTTGCTTTTAGTATTTATTTGTTTTTACTTACATTATTATGCTATCTATTAACTTGTATTCTCTTGTTATCTTAATCTGACCTACTTGTTTTATTGCTGTTTTATTTTATGTTCAGCATTTTGGTCAGCTGTCATGCTGTGGATAAATGTGCTATATAAATAAATCCAGATTGGATTGGATTGGATAAAATATCAAATGGAAAATGACATATTTGCAGTGAAGCTCAAACGTCTGATTGTAAGTGAATGCAGCACAGCTGCAAGCAGCGGTCTCCATCCATTGGCCCAGGAAGGCGTCAGGTGATAGACGTCAGAAGTCGGTTTTGTGCAAAAGACAAGGACAATAAATATCCCAGTAAGTAAAATAAACTTGTTAAGTAAACTTTGCTGACATTAGAATATTACCAGTACTGGGTGCAGCTATAAGAGATTTGGTTGGCAACATGCCAGCATGACAACATTTATTAGTTTGAATGCTTGGAAAGCATTCAAAGTATTGAGTTCCTCCTCCATTTTTCATTTTCCGTACGTTTTTTGTCATCTAACTAGTGCCACAATCTTTACACTATTTACACAAATTTGGTATCAAACCGTTCAGCTCGTTCAGGTCATTCCGGGAATGACTTTTGGTATTGATATCTTCAAGCGTTTCCAAGATATTCAGCTTTTTCTGTAATTTTTCAGCCCATTGAAATGAATGGGAAATGCTTCAAATCTAGGGATGTAACGATTCACTCAATTCACGATTCGATTCGATTGCCGATTATAAGTTCACGATTCTGATTTTTTACGATTTTTCACAACAAAATGAATTTCAGTTATTTTATGGCAAAATAAATTCTTTTTTACAATTGCCCTTTAGTCCTTGTTTCAAATTGTAACTTTCTATTGTCTTACTAACAAACTTACCATTGAACAAAGTAATAGCGGTAATTATAGATGATATGGAAATGATCACAAGTCTTTTTATGCTCAAAAAAGGTTTTATTTATTTTGAATGCCATCTGCATTCATGTCTCTTGTAGTAGCACTACACTAATAAAAGGATATACCGACTGGTTGAGGCGGCCAATATGGATGGTAGGTTCCGGTCAGAGAACCAGGGAAACCAGAAGTTTTCTCAGCACGTTTATTAACAGTGAACTTGAACAGCAGGCTTATTTAACAGGAACAAGTTACATGTGTGTAGATGTGGTTTACTGAAGGTATGTTAGCAGCTTAGCATGTGCGTCACGGCACTCATGGGCTAGCTTTAGCATTAGCGGCAAATGACGATCGTTAAATGCTATATTAGCACGCTAAAGAATAACAACAAATGCAGCTGATGGGTAACTAAACATGTAAACACCTTAGTAAGCACGAATATAACCTGAATATTCGTCTCGTTTTACTTAGTTTTATATCCGTGACGCACAACACACACGGCGCTAAACCGGAAACATGTCCGTCATAAAACCATGCACGGCCTGAAACAAGGAACCAAACATTAGTTCCGTCCGGCGGAATATTAGTTCCGCTTTAGTCTTTCGGACATCTCTGGCAGTGAATGGATTTTCTTTTCTTTCTACAACGATGGATATTTAAACTAGTTTGCACCGATTTTAAATCGATTTTCGAAGCATCGTTACAACCCTATTCAAATCGCTCAATTTTTCACAAAATCCATTCAGCTCTTTGAACTTTAATTACTTCAACATACTTCAACCTAGAGACTTCATTCAACTTTTAACAAACTCAGAACAAGTTCAACTATTCTCGAATGTCTCTGCTTCTTGATATCTTTTACGGTTTTTCTATAATCACAGGTTAAACTTGAGGTACGATTTGGAAAAGTTCCGAAATTTCTCCTCCAAGCCCCATTCAAAAGAATAGGGCCCAGAACCGACTTTGCTCGACTTCAGGCAGTGCCCTGAGAGAACCGTAGAACCGATGGAAATCAGACTTGCGCTGGATGAAAGCTGACGGATATTTCTCCGTTTTGATGTATAATTTATGGACGTACTCCAAAAATTGTGGTCATAGCGTTAATTAGTTTGGAAAAGTTTTAAAAGATTTCTTCTTCCAGCCACTCAGAGGTCTGATAACCCATATATGGTCATGTTGTCTCCCAACTCTAAGTCAGAGCTCCGGATCTCAATCCAGACAGCCAGGCGGCCATTCAAAACATTCAGAGATTTAGTGCTCTCGTCGCTGTCAGACAGCTAAAATGTTAGCGTCATATCTCCTACAATATTCAAGATAGGCACACAAAAATCCACACAGAGCAGCATCGAAGTCTTCGGCCGCTGACGCTTTTGGAATTTTTCGAATCGGTGCAATACTTTTCGAAAGGTGATGCGAGGTTCGAAGCCTGCAATTTGACGTTTGGAGCTGCAGATCAGGCGATCTGCAGATTCTGATGAATTTCTCTAAACAAAATCTGCTACGACCACATTTTTTAGAGTACACTCATCAATTACTCAAAAACAGTAGTTTACTTGTCCGCTTCAATGTCTTTGTTTTAGCTGTAGCTGTCACGATTCATATGCTACGAGCCTCAGAATGATGATTCAGCCAGATAATTTGCCCATTCAGTCCCATTCTAAATGACAGCATTTTCTGCTCCAGACAGTAGAAATCATCTCATCATATCTCCTACAAATATTCTAGGTAGGCATACAAAAATTCAGACAGAACACCATTGAAGCCTTCTGCCACTGATGCTTTTGGAATTTTTCGTTTCGGTGCTATACTTTTCGAATGGTGATGAGAAGTTGGAGGCCTCCGATCTGACATCTGAAGCACAGATCGAAAGCCTTCCTCATTAAGGGGCCTGCCTGCTGCATCTAACAGCAGCAGACCAGTGGTGTGATAATGGAGCTTTCTGATTGTTTCAGATGTTTCCCGCTATTTTGACTGTCTGACAGCTGAGAAAGTTCAAGCTTCTTCTTGGTTAATAGAAATACGTACCGACACATATTATACATCAAATCAATCAGCTTGGTCTTAGGAACCCATTGCCCCACCACCACCACCACCACCACCACCACCAACATCCCTGCTCTCTGATTGGCTGAGAGATTTCAAGCTTTTTCTGGGTTAACAGAAATACACCCCCAGACATTTTATATATCAAATTGATCGGCTTGGTCTCAGGAAACCAGCCGTCCACCACCCCTGCTCTCTGATTGGCTGAGAGAGTTCAATCGTCTTCCAAGTTAACAGAAATACGCACCCAGACATGTTATACACCAAATCGATCAGCTTGGACTCAGGAAACCAGCTGTTCACCATCCCTGGTCTTTGATTGGCTGAGAAAGTTTTGAAACTTTACAGTTCAATTTCTGCTCTTTCTAACAGTTTATTTTTGATCTCATTCTGCTAACTTTGACAATTGAACACATTTTCAACTTCACCAGTTCTAATGCATGTTCATCTATCAGTTTCAGCTGCTAAATTCACAGTTCAGCTAATTGTGAAAATTTAACAATTAAACTATTTCTACTCAAATACCAGCTGTTTAAACATTTCAGCTGTCCAGTTTTTTAAACTCTGTACTGAGATTTCAGTTTTCTGCTGTTTAGATGTTCTTTTCTCTTTTCTCCACTTACTTATTTGGCTTTATTACAGTTGTTAGTGATTTTTTGCTCCTAAATCTTTAAATCTTTTCAGCTCATTTTTACAATTACGCTAAATTTTCGCAGCAGAAAACTGCTTATTTCCGTTCAGCTACTCAGCTATCAGTTTCAAAATTCAGCATATCCTGCTAATTTCACAATTCAACTAATTGTGAAAATTGAACTACTTATAATCAAATATGAGCTGTTTAAACATTTTAGCTGCTCAGTTTTTTGAGTTTTCTGCTGTTTAGGATTTTTTCTCTATTCTCTACTTACTTTTCGGGCTTTTTAAAACTTTTTAGCAATTTTTGCTCCTAAAACTTCAAAAACATTCAGCACGTTTTGACAATTAAGCTTAGTTTTAGCTTCAATTCAGCAGTTTCAGCTATCATTTTCAGCAATCAAGCATTTAAACGCATTTCTGCAAGAAAAGCAATTTATCTAGTTCTCTTTATTCTCTTGAATATTGTGGTGTTTTATGGTGGATAATGACGCAGTTATGTTTAAACCAGCTGCAGTGTCACCAACAATCTGGGGAAAAAACCCGAGCAATAAGTCAAAAACTCAGAATCTCCGAACCTCCTCTGCTTAGCTCTGCCGCATGTGCACACACTAACACACGTGTGCACAAATGAGCGTTCTCAATGGGTCCAAAACTTCAACCCGAACCCAAAATGACCTGACAGAATTGAGTCCCGAACCCCCCTTAATTTGAGCCGGATCTTGCCAGAACAGGATCCGGGAACTGTCTTATTTTGAAGGGACGCGTTCGGGTAATTGTCTGCTAGGATCTGTTAACTTGCGCTGCTACCTCGTGATTACAGTGGGTAAACAAGGACGCTGTGTTGGTCAGGGACTTACGGGTGATTGGTTTATTTGTCCAATCTCATACCTAAACTTTTCGCTTTTTGGCAAAATCGCCGTTTTTAAGCCAAATAAGCCGTTCTGGTTTCAGCAGTCAACAAGGGAAGGAAGGGATTCATCTTGTTCACAAACGATCTTTGTTTTAGCGTGTCGTCATTTGACCAATCACAGTTGTGGAAACCGACGCTTTGGCAGCGCTGCACCCGCACAGCGCTCACAAGCAGCGGCTTTGAGCTTAAAGTTTGTCAAATCAAACAAAATCACCACTAAATAACACGGTTTTCTGTCGAGGACTTTAGCAGATTTACCTCCTTTCAGCCTTTATAGATTTTCCCCCGAGGCTCGTTGTGTTTTTTTTCAAGTAAAGTTCAGAGTTTAACATAAACTCCGTTAAAACCAGTAGCTGTATAAATGAAAGGTTAAAACCTAATATTAACAACATAAATACTTTTTTCTGGTGAGAAATGGCCACCAGCATGCTGCAGCCTCACTCATGTAAAAGTCATCCTAATATATTGATCTGGGCAGCGGAAGATTTAAGGAAGCTGGAGTACAAACACGTGATGAGATAATTTCATAATGCTGTAACATTTCTGCAGCACTAAAGCAGAGTTGTAACATTTTGCCCTTAGCAGTGGTTTCTTAAAGTATTCAAGCAAACAGCTGAGATAAAGCTGCATCTCCCTGCAGCTCCAGCTCTTCCTAAACGTTTAATCAGAACCAAGAGCAGCATGAACACAGCAATAACCTCCTAAGAACTCTGGAATATTTTCAGATGTTTTCATGTTTGGTGTTCTGTGAGTTAGTCTCACAGTAATTCTTAATTATATGATGATCTCTAATCATTTCCTGATAATTTTCGTGAGGCATATTTTTTCTTTTGTTCTGAGCAGAGGGACTGTCTAAACCTCATGGTAGAAAATGGTTTGCATTTTGCAAAAAAATCACTTTGATGATTTTTTGTAAGTATTCCAACAAATTATTGTAGCAATAAAAAGTATGTAAATGTCAGAGGTTCCTACAAACCCACTGATGCAGCTCTGCAGCATGTGAGGACCTTGTGAGAAATTTGTGTAAACTTTGAGAATGTGGGCACAATTATAAGTTATTCGTGAAAAACTCCATTAATCATGAGCCGGCGCCGCCCAGTGACCGATGCAAACCAGGAGTTCCCTCCCAGCAGTGGTGTGTCCAGACAAAGTCCCTCCATCCCAGGAACCGTGAAACCAGGGTGCAGTTTGGGTGTGTGTGTCCGGAATTTCCATCCCGATCTGGAGTTTCTCTTCCGTCTTGTCTTCCTGTGACGTCCAGACGGGTCCGCGAGTGCAGGTGACAGTCCATCACGTCGGTCTGTTGCATTGTTGCAGATCCAAACTCTGTTCCATCTCCAGTGCCCCAGGCAGCTGCTGCTGTTCCAAACCGTCCGTCAGGTGCTGACAGGCGGGCCACAGAAGAGGCCATGAGTGAGGCATCCTGTATGCCTGTAGCAGACGACCATCTTCACCAGGTTTGAGACGCTCGTGACCTGTTGTCAAGAGCCCCTTTGAAGCCTGGACTTCATTGCCGACCTAATGGCGGATAGGTGACTCCGATGAGTTTAGAATGAGAAAAGGTGGATCCAAGATGGCCTCTCAGCAACTTCCACAGCTGTGGGGGGAGCAGGACCTGATACGGACCGCAGCCTAAACTGTCTACATAGAATAAATATAAATTTGCAGAGACAAATAACCCTGAGATTTAACTATTGACCATTAAATGCTCTGATACAAGAAGAAACGTGACTGTGTGACTGAAACATTTTTAAAGTGAAATCATGTAGGCCTTGGAATGTGTGCGTGTGTGTGTGTGTGTGTGCGAGCCAGTGGTCACTGACATTTGTGGTTTTATGACGTGGTGTGGTTAACTGGACATGTTCGAGGTCTTCTGGCTGTGGTTGGATGTTTTGGGACTGTTTGAAGGCCTCGTGAAAGATTTGTGGGGTTTACTCGGACGAATGCGATAAAGATTATAAAATTACAGTATCCATTGTTTCTATATTCCCCAGCTAAACAACTGAAATTTGTCCTTCCTTTACTCTGGAAGACTGTGTGAAGTCTTCCAACACAAAGCTTTGTTAACTTGAAGATAAGGGGAATGTTTTCTTTTTTCACCCATCCCAGCTCCTCACACACATCAGCTGACCGGGCCTCATCGTCCTTGGGCCAGACAAACATGGTTCTGTTTCATCTATCTTTCCCAGTCATATATCATACTGACTGTCTTGTCAAATTAAAATCAGTATCCCGTTGGTAACTTCAGCTATGAATGTTTTTACCCTCGACTTAATGTCATTCAAAATAAAACAAATAAAACATCTAACCCATAAGATGTACATAACAAAAAAACTCAACTTTGAATGAAAAGGAGCAGAATGAAGAAAACACCTTATAATTTCTGCCCCCTTTTCCAGAAAAAAAAAATGATCTCCACAGTTTCCATTTGTCAGACACATATACAGATTAATTTTTAAGTATTTCCTATTCTTATTTCCAGAGCAATCATAACCATTGGCTTAATGTAACATTTTCATAATTACTTGGTACACTTAATTTTGTACATTTTCTGAAGACATTAAATGACAGTAATTGTTTAATTTCCCTTTTAAGGTTATTCCAAAAAAATTTAACACCATTTACAGACATACTCCATTCCTTAATTGTAGTTCTAATTCTAGGTTTTGTAACATATCAGTTTCTTTCAGCATATAATCACTAGTTCTCTTTACAAATATCCTCTGAACGTTTGTTGGCAGAGTACTTAAGTTGGCTTTATACATAGCTGTAAGATTTTCCAGTCTTTTAAATCATGAAATTTCAGTAATTTATATTTGATGAACAACGGGTTTGATGGATCTCTACAGCCACTATAGTTGATGATTCTCAAGGCTCTTTACTGTAAAATAAATAAGGGTTGTGTATAGCTTTTTGTATGTTGCTCCCCAGATTTCTACACAAAAAGTCAAGTATGGAACACTCAGGGAATTGTACAATACCAACAAACCAGAATTAGTCAGTAAGAACTTGACTTTATGTAATTCTCCTAAGGATTTGGCAATTTTATCTTTTATGTAACTAATATGTGATTTCCAGGTCAAGTCTTCGTCAATAACCACTCCAAGAACTCTTGTGTCTTTTACCCTTGTGATTTCAGTCCCATCTATTTCCAATGACACATCACTGTTGTGTTTATCTTGAACAGTATGAAATGTGTTATATTAAGATTCAGTGTCAATCTATTTAAATCAGACCAGTTTTTAAAACNTTAATCAGTTCATTATTATTATTTTATTTTATCTACTAATAAATAAAGTGCCTCCCTTGACTCCCAAGGCTGTAAGTTCGCCACTGTGAGAAACCCTCCTGCTGCTTGGTTTCTCTCTGTCTCTCTGCCAGAGAGAGACTCTGTACAGCCATGTGTGGCGACAGGTGATTTCTTAGGAATTTCAATGTTCAGAGGCGATAATTTAAAGTATCCAATATGCAGTTTCGAATGTAACAGGCAGACTGCAACCTTCTCATGAGCCCGGGCTCACCTCTCGTCCACTGAAATGTCCTCTATCATTTTAATTGATGTCTAGGAGATCTCCACTTAATATTTTATCACAGTTTGAACTCACAAGTTATTATTTGAAATAAGTTTCCGATTAATTTCTTCAAGTGTACCAGACCTGTTTAGACAACCATTAAAGACTATTAAACTCCGAGTCACGCATGGTAACCCTGAGAAGGAATATCTGCATTGTTTGGATTATCAATGACCTTAGAGTTATGTGAAGGGGGTAGCCTGTAGTTTCTATCTAAATGTCCTTTCTGATTGCAGTTCCAGCATGTCACTGCACTCACATTGTTACCCGATCGGTCCTGGCATATCTATCACAGCTGTTTAACTATTATCTGCGTTTTCTTTCTGGACTACCGCTCAAGCCCCTATCTGCGTTTTCTTTCTGGACTAACGCTCAAGCCCCTATCTGCGTTTTCTTTCTGGACTAACGCTCAAGCCCCTATCTGCGTTTTCTTTCTGGACTAACGCTCAAGCCCTTATCATCAACACCAGAGTTGCGTTTAATTATTGGAAAAATGCTCAAACACCAGCCAATAGCTGCGTTTAAATAAGGCATAACGCTCAAAAGCCATAATTTAATGTCCTCTGTGTTTATATCTAGAAACAAACAAGATTGTCTCACCAGATCTCCCCAGCTCAGAAGCTTGAGTTCGCAGTCCCGGTGCCCCCCTGGCGACATCAGACCCCAGGCGCCGACCTCCAGCGAGGGCGCTGCAATGTCCGGCGGTGGCATTTGGCGTCGACAGAGAAGACCCCCAGGCTCCGCTCGAAGGACCAATTTATGTTAGGGATTTTGTCAATTACCCTACCCGGAACTGAGGAAATAAGAGAGAGACAATGAACCACACATAGAACCATTTGCAAAGGGTGACAGACCAACTCAGGACAGAATACAGTCTGCCCCGAGCGGCTGCCAACACAGTTTATTTAAAGTGTGAGATAAGGAAGTGGGTGTGTTTATATGATGTGTGTGTGTGTGTGTGTGTGTGTGTGTGTGTGTGTGTGTGTGTGTGTGTGTGTGTGTGTGTGTGTGATACAGAATGAAATAGAGAAGCAGTACAGGAACTAGAAATTCTATAACACTGAGAAAATGCACAAAATAAACGGGCGAACTTTCTAGTTTTTTACTGATAAATTTACATTTAATGAAGTTAATTGACAGAACCAAATCGGGCTCGGACAGCAGAGAGAGAGAGAGAGATGGACCTGTGTGTTTGGTCCAGTGAACGCACAAAAAAGAAACAGAAAATTAGTTTTGTATGTGATGTCTGGAGAGCTGGGTTCTGGTTTAGTTTCTGGGCTGACTCCATCTGTGTGTGAGTGACAGCGGTCAGAGATCTGATCTCTGATCAGTCTCTGCTGCTCTTCAGGGACACAGAGGAGTTAACAGGGAGACAGAGAGAGCTCTGGATGAGAGAACAGAGAAATAATAACTTGTAATAACATCGTGCTGCTGTTTCATCAAAGTTCTTGCGTTTTTTTGTTTCATGGCCCAAGAGGAGGTTATGGATCTTTTGTGCATTCTTTCTGTGTCCTTTCATATATCACCACTGTCGCTACATGCTTGCTTAGTATGAGGATTGTATCAACACACAGTCAGTGTCTTGATGCAATCTGCTGGGTTCCTTATATAGGAAACTTTTTTACTGATTGGCTTAATGAACTGAACTGTATTGGAATGTTTACTTTGTGAAGTGCCTTGAGACGACTCTTGTCATGATTTGGCGCTATAGAAATAAACTGAATTGAATTGAACTTGGTTCTTTTTCTAACACAGAATAAAGATAGTTTTACCTTTCTTTGCTGACGTTTCGACCACCAGCTGTGGTCATCCTCAGAGCTAAATCGCTGTCTGCAACTTCTCCGTTTATCTGCAGCAGCAGAGGACGGTGTCGCCCTCTGCTGCTCGCGCTCTCCTTTCCGATGACGCAGTCCCATGCATGATCCAATGTGTAAACCCCATTGTCTCTGTTCATGGTTGTGTGTCCACGTCTCCTTATTTCTATCGCTTCCTTAATCCATCTTTTGTATTTTTGTTGTTCGGTGTTTATGATCCTTGTTCTGTCCCAGTCCATTACATGATTTTCTCTTGTGCAGTGGTCTGTTACGACTGATTTTTTATAGTACTTTCTGCTTCCTGTTTCGCTGCTCTTGTGTGTCTTCTTCTCGTCTCCTTCGCACACTCCTTTCTATGTTCTATTGTTCGTGTGTTGAGTTGGCGTCCGGTTTCTCCTATGTATGTTTTATTGCATACCGTAAATCCTCTAATGCGGGCCTTTATTTACTCAAGCGCATCCTGGTTCAGGTCTTTATTGGAAGGAGGCCAGAATTAGAGGCAGGCGTATATTTCAATTTGAGCAAAATAAACTACCAGTAGAATGAATAAAAACAAGATTTTGTGTCTATTTGAGCGGTGACTCAAGTCTCACGTGCAAATCAAAAGTGATGATTGGTGGGTTTCGCTCACGTGACCCTGCCCTGGCGCTGAACTCAAACAGTGGACAGGAAGTGTTTTGCTCTACTATAAAACACAGCGTGACGGATGAAAGTGAGTGTTCTAAACGAGCTGGCACAGACGCGATATCTTCCTTTAGGTTATGACTCATTTAATTTTAAAAGTTGGACTTTTAATACATGCTGGAGGATTTACCCAACGCTGAAGCGATCGACACAACAAACTATCTCGTGTGGAAAATCTCATATTACACTGCAAACCAAAAGCCTTTTATGAGTCTGAAAGCCTATTTTATTTCAGGTTGGTTAACAATTTAGAGATCCAGAGAAGCTTTAAATGACCGTTGTCTTGTTTATGCTCGTGAGATGTGCTATTTTAGTTACGTAATTAACTTGTAATGATAGCTAATGCTAACGGTGAGTACGTGCTAGGATCTACTTATAACTAACGTTTTAAGCCTTTTTAAATCCACATTTCTGGTACATTTGTTTGATTTTATTAAGGTATTAATGCCACGCTACAACACTGAGCTAACTGCTAAAAACATTAGCACTCTAAAAGCTATTTGCGGTGAGGACAGTGTTGGGGAGAATACTTTGTAAATGTATTTAGTTACAGAATACTGAATACCTGCTTTAAAATGTATTTTGTAACGTATTCCGTTACTTTGCCTAATCCTGGTACTGTATTCTAAATACTTGGAATACTTCCCCTTAAAAACAGCATTTAAGTCTATTAAATGTATTGGTAGCTACTCCTACAGGAAAACAGAGGGTATATTAAATGGGAAAAAAATAAATTAAACAATTTAATTATTTTTGTTACTTTATTTATCAAAGTGTCAATAGACTATATTTATTTTTCTGTAATAAAGTGAAAAAATGCTTGACCATAGCACAGCAATACTGTCTGTAATATTGGAACCAAAGCAGTCCCAGACATCTGGTGCCAGTCCAATCACAGCGCTCTGTTTGGTGGGCAGGATGTTGCATCTTCTTTGACAGTGTATGACCATAGACATGAATACGTAGACACCCTATTGAGCGCTGGAGAGCGTAACAGCCATATTGGATGGGTCTCCTCATCCTCCAAAGTTAATGCAGAGTGAGCAACTATGCACGTTTTTGTGCAGCCTACAGTTGCAACAACCAGCGTACCATTGAAAACAGATTACGTGGGATTACTATTGACTTTTCTAGCCTACCTGATGGGATTTTATATTTTAATTTAATTTATTTTGTTTAATTATTTTTATATTTTAATTATCATGCCTTACCATGTGTCTGATTTTGTGAAAAAGTTTGATAAAATGTGTTTTTAGCTGGGTAAGCTAGCCTAGTGAACTAGACCAAATTCTTGCTTTGCAGAGTTTGGTCTAGGCACGCTTCATTGGAATCCTCGCAGCCTGTGGCTGTCCAATCACAGCTCGCTATAGTTTTGGTTGGGCCAATCACAGCGCTCTATATTTTGGGCCAATCACAGAGCGGGAGTAGCCGATGACGTCAGCGCTGCGGCCGTGAACCCAAGCAACATGGCGGCAACGCCAGAGCCACGTTCTTTTGAAACGGCTTTGTCATCAACATTGGATTATTTAGACTCCAACGTGCGTAAGTCTGTCGGCTATACTTAGCGACTTCTTATTTTTTATCAAACAACGTAGTGCAATGTCCCAGTACACCTGATATTCACATGTTTTTCATACAAAAACGACAGAAATCATTGATGTTAGACGCCATTGCTGCCTCCCGCTTTTCCATCGCTGTGATTACGTCACGTTGTTTGTTACTCTGATTGGTCCTAGCGCTATCCAATTGCGTGCTGACATTTTGAAAGACAACCGTAGATCCCGCCTCACGACTGAGAGCCGCCAATGGTTCGTGGCCAGACTATATATACACATATATAGGATGGCTTGCCAGGCTATGGGTAAGCACCTTCCTCAGTAGAAATTAATGCACTGGGGCGAATAGAGACCCAACTAAGATGGCAGCCGGCCACTACTGCAGCATTAGTCCACAAAGCATCTGTGTGTATGACACACTGCCCCATGGGCCGTGACTGACATCTTTAGCGGTCCAATCACAGCGCCCTATTGGTTTGGTGTGCCAATCACAACACTCTTGGTGGGCGGGATATTACTGAATAAACAAATAAGACAGCGGCTCGTTTGAAATGGCTATGGCATCAACTTTGGATTATTTCTTGGACTTTTCTTTGAGTCAAGAGCAGATAGAGGTACCGTACTTAAGTTTATTTAAAAAAAGAATGTTTTTGCATCTTCTTTGACGGAGTATGGCGGACTGCCTTGTTGACTGACATCTGTAGCGGTGAGTTCGTCACGTTGTTTGTTATCCGATAGCATGCGGAGACAGTTTAAAAGACCACCGTGGATCCCGCCCCACGACAGAGACGTCAATGAACCATGGCCAGACTTTATATCATCATATATAAGATGGTTTGCCAAGCTAGGAAAACACAAAAGTATTCCAATGGTATTACGAAAGTAACTGTATTCTAAATACCATGTTAAAAATTGTATTTGTAACGGAATACAGTTACTCATAATTAGTATTCTAAATACGTATTGGCGGTACATGTATTCCGTTACTCCCCAACAGTGGGTGAGGACAGATGAAAACAGTATCAAACTGTTTACCTGCTGTTTTTGTAGCTGCGTTTCTAAATAACTGTTCAATAAAACGCCATAAAAACCTTTAGTAAGCCCTTACCTGTGATGAAGTGATCACTGCAAACTGGCATTTTCTGTTCTGTTTCTGCTCATCTTGCAGCCGGAGATTATGATCCACTAGTCCGCTGTTACCGTATGCATGCGCCTCGAAAAATCGAGTGAGGGCTCACTTTACTGTCGATTTCTGAAATAAAACAAAAACACACACGCACACACACACACACACACACACAGTGTTTCGTAAGCCTCTTTTATAAAACAATGCCGCCAATTTGCCGCTACACCGATGCGGCATCAGGGAGCGTTAGGTCGTTTATAAGAGCTCAGACCGTGGCGGTAATGTTGCGCAATCATGTTCGTTTTATAAAAGATTACGCGATGGCGGAATAAAGGAGGTATGGGGGCGGTCTCTGCACTGTCGCGAACTTCTGTGTATCTTGAACATAACTTGCTTTTTATTGCGATCAAAGCTGTGCAGGTGTCTGTCCTCCACCATCCCTGTGAGCTGTCAGATGATCTGAGCTGCAGATCTAACGGAGAGAAGCTCCCGGAGCACCGCATCGCTCCAAATGATCATCTCAGCTGGTTCTGTTCACAAAAGTGAAACTTAAGCACGTGTTTCCTTTCATTTTCATTATAGTTCCCGGCCGGAGTGCAGCATTAATTCATCACGTGGTCATGACACCACCCTCTGTTGCGCCAAGGCTTAATGTGCGTTTATAAGACCGGCTAAGCCACAATATTACTGCAATATTACTGCAATATTACTGCAATATTTCCACAATATTACTACCAAGCATGGCGTCACGAATGCCGCAAAATTCCCGCAACGTGATGCCGCCATGGCGCGTTCATAAGAAACACGTTGCGGTAATATTAAGCTGATTTGCCGGCACGGTGTGTCTTATAAAAGAGGCTTAATAGTAGCCCCGGCCACTATTAGAGACCAGCCTTTATTTACCCTTTGTTTCGGTTGTTCTTTTCTTTCTGTTGTTATTTGTTGTTTACCTTTGTTTATTGCCCATGTCGGGTATCCGCAGGTTTTTAGTGCGTTTTGTATATGTTTGTCCTCTTGTTTACGGTCTTGTTCTTCTGTTATGATGTTTGCTCGGTGGTATAACGTTCTGATCACTGACATTCTATGTATGGTAGGGTGTTCTGATGTCAATGTGTGTGTTGGTTTTCTGTATGTGTTTATGTTCAGGGTCCTGTCCTCTTGTCTGCTTATTTTCATGTCCATGAATGTTGTGCTGCCTTCTGTTTCTTCCTCAAATGTAAATTTTATGTCGTTTGTGTCGTTTATATTGTTCTGTTAGTGCCTCCGTTTGTCCTTTTGGTATGATTTCTAATATGTCATCCACGTAATGTTTCCATAGTTTTTTTTTTTTTTTGGCAGTTTGGGGGGGTGGTGGCTATGGCTTTTTGTTCTAGATCCTCCATGAAAAACTCACAAAGGGTGGCTGACAACGGGTTACCCATGGCGAAGCCTTGCAGTTGTTTGTATATTGTTCCGTCGTATGTGAAGTATGTGGAGTTTGCTACCAGTGTTATTAGTTGTGCTATGTCGTCTGTTGTGAGGTTTGTTCTTTTGTGTCAGGTTTTTTCTCGTCTGATTCTGTTTACTAGTATCTCGATGGGTTTTTAGGTTGGTGTTTTTGTGAACAGGGATGTAACATCATGTGAGATTAGTATGTTGTTTTCTTCTATTGTAGTCTTTTTTAGCAATGACAAAGCAGTCCATGATTCAATCAAAAGGTTTTAATTCCAATATTGCAATATGAGAATGAGGAGACAACCGACAGAGACTCTTCCCAAAGCAGTCTCAGCAGTGTGTCCTGCCCAGCAGAGATTCTTCACTCTATTTATCCCCCTTGACACCCCCCAAGGGAGAGCACAAAGGACAGCATTATCTAGGAGAGGAACATTCCTTTGGCATGCAAAACATGAAGAACAGGAGTAACAGGAGCCCTTTTTATGGAGACATGAGACAAAGTAATAATTTTCCACCATGCTGTGGTCAAGCCATTGTGAGACAGAACATTTATGACTATAAGCCCCAACTTCTCTGATCCCAGAAATAGTGTCCCACTGTAGAATTGTATTAAATGAAAATAAATAGAAGAATGACATTTTTTCCATTACACTTCACCCTTTTGCTTATTTACTAATCATTAAGGGAAAAAATGTGATTAACTATAAATGACATTAGACAAAACACACATACAATAACATGGAAAAGAAATACAGGCATGGACAGGGTCAGAACAATTCAACATGAAAGCACACAGCATCAGAAAACTCAGTAAAATTTTGCCTAAGCCCAGAAGCAGACCTGTAAATACGTAGAGATCACATAGAAAACATTGTCTCACAGTGCAATGAGGTGACGCTCCAATCAAATAAAATGAACATAACAAAATGAACAACCACAAAAATGCATAAAGTTACACAATGATTTTTTTATACAACTTGTGAGAATGTAAATAGTCCTTTGATGAGATGACTTCTTCTTGCATTTGGGGGAAAGAAGAAAAATGCGCACAGGGAAACAGGAAAGGTCAAGACAGAACCTCATGAGGGATTATTATGCCCTGTAGGAGAGGTTTGTCAGAGGTAACGCAAATTCTATAGGATGGAATCTTGACGAAACCAACAACTTTTCTTGTTTCAGAATAAACACTGGTCTTCTGAAGTCAGGGAGACAAGTCTGTGACCTCGGTGGGGACACCTGTAAAATCCTCCTACAGGTGGCAGCTCATGTGCTTGTCTTTAGCACACTCCCTTTCAGAAATAAACAAACAAATCAAGGACTCCAACTCCCCAGGGGTTCCTCAGGAGATGGAGGGAGAGGGCAAGCTGTGGTCACTCCTCACTGCATGTCATTATCAGGACTTGATCATCAGGACTTGATAATCCTTTACTGCAGCTCCTAAAATCAGGGGGGTGGAGAAGGAAGGTGTACGGTAAACAGCAATTTTTGGCGCTTACACACTAGCACCGGCTCGGACCGGGCGGGACTGGGTAAGTTCCTTTCACATCCGGGTGGCCCGGGGATTTTTGGGGCTGAACCATACGTGTTTTCGTCCCTCATCTGAAAGTGGTCTGACTCGCACCGAAAACCGGGCCAACACACCCACTGCCGACTCATTGGTCGGCTCAAATTCACGCCTACCTTTAGGGGGAACCTCCGATTAGCGGATAGAATCCGCCAGCTGGGGCTTCCCGCATGTGCGCTTCATTATCACTCTGAATGCGGAGGAGTTAACAAGCCTCTGACTGAAGCTGTTTTATCTGTTTCCGTCAGCTGTGATGAGCGCACACACACACACACTGACACAGTGCTGCCACGCAGCTTTTTGTTTAATAAGGAAGAGACCGCAGACTTCGCGCTCCTTTGACCCACCCAACCGTTCCTCTGTTCCCATCTGTTGTGATGAGCGCAGCGCGCGAGCGCACACACACACACTGACACAGTGCTGCCACGCAGCTTTTTGTTTAATAAGGAAGAGACCGCAGACTTCGCGCTCCTTTGACCCACCCAACCGTTCCTTTGTTCCCGTCTGCTGTGATGAGCGCAGCGCGCGAGCGCGCACACACACATACACACACACACTGACACAGTGCTGCCACGCAGCTTTTTGTTTAATAAGGAAGAGACCGCAGACTTCGCGCTCCTTTGACCCACCCAGTTGTTTCTCTGTTCCCGTCTGCTGTGATGAGCGCAGACACCGGGCAGACTTCTCCGCACTCCTTTGACCCGCCCACATCACTGATATATTCGCGCCAATTTTTCGCGCGCATTTCTGAGACCGCCTATCACGTCTGCATTCCAAAGGGTGTCCTGGAAGACGTGTGTAAACAACCTGGCGGGGCCGGGGCCGACTGAGGCCGACCAATCGGAGCCGACCCGGTGCTAGTGTGTAAGTGCCATTAGAGACTGGCCCAAGGTCCTGCCCCCCAGGCTTAAGGAAATCCTCTAGATTCCAAAACTGCTGCTCAGTCCTTTAGTGTCTGTAGTCTCAGCAAAACACAATCAATTAAAACATTACAGTCATCAAACGTAAGGTCATGCAATAATAGGAAAACTAATGGAGCAAAGAAGTCATTGACAACAATCAAACTTATCAGCAAAGCAAAAACCATTACCAAGTGAACAATAATGTCAGATGCAATTCAAATAAAATAGTAATGGAACAGTAAAAATAAAAAATAAAAATATCAGTCAGTGATATCCAAACACTTGTGATAGGTGCTATCTCCTAGAAGAGCAAACAGTTATACAAAATAAGAAAATTCAAAGCTAAACAAGAATTGTAGAATAAGTTTAAAAAATTTAAAATAAAACCAAAAAAAAAATACATGAACAAAGAAAAACCCAAGAGGATGAATTGAACACTTCTGTCTCGACCCCGATCCTTCAGAGGAACACTGAATACCTCCTTTTTAATTAAAATTTTCTATCAACACTCAGCTTGTGTAGAAACCAAAAAAGGAAACAGCAAAGGATAACCTCCAGTAACAGGGGTGGACAGAACTTTCAAACCAGAAAAAAAATCTCTAAAATTAATCTGCCAGTAAGCCACAAAAGGAACACCAAAAGAAGTCCAAAACACAGTAGCGGTGTGGTTGCATTATACACATCTGTACCAGCTGGAGACCTACCAGCTAGAAGTTTGTTGAATCTCACCAGAGAAGTGATTTCAAGCCTCACAGAAAAATCTGACCACTTAACCATAAAATTTAGGAGATTGCACTGGCTACATTAACCACCTATGAGCTCCCACTGGAGCTGGCCACTGACGTAACCTTTTTAGGAGAGGTTGATATGGACTGCCAAACCTAACCAGACTAGAGAGCAAGCTACGTTGTCTCGCAGCTAAAGCCTGGTTTATACTCAGTCCGTCTGCGTGAAACGGACGCACGCACCGCCATTTTGCGTCGGCGCAAGGGCTCTCCGACTGGCGCACGGAGGGTGATGGAGACATGCCCCAAATTTTAAACATCCGTCGAACGAGACGGACAGCGCATGCCTGTGATTGGTCAGGATGACGCTTCCTGTAAAGCCTGGTTTATATTCGGTCCGTCTGCGTGAAACGGACGCACGCACCGCCATTTTGCGTCGGAGCAAGGGCTCTCCGACTGGCGCACGGAGGGTGACGGAGACATGCCCCAAATTTTAAACATCCGTCGAACGAGACGGACAGCGCATGCCTGTGATTGATGACGCTTCCTGTAACTTCGTCACCAACAACGCCGTTGCTCCGTTAATAAGTAAAAAAAAAAATTAGCGGCAGACCCAGAATAGATTGAAGAACGCATCGCGGAAAAGTCCGAAAATATGAACGTTTATTCACCCGTGACTGAAGGAGTACAAAATACGGAGCAAACGTGGATGGAAACGACGGGAAACGTGGGTTTAGAGGTGGCGACTGGATGAAGAGGTGGAGGAGAATGAAGGACAAATTAGTCCGTGTTAAAAAGTCTCTGAAATACATTAAAACAATGTAAAAACATGAGTAAATACACTATCGTGAACCGGATACATGAGTGTCATGGTGGCAGGATATCACAGAATAGCGCTACGCCCTCTGTTGTCCTGGCGGGGAATTGCTTTGCAGCACTCCGCTGCCTGAACAGAAGTTCGAATGTGAAAACCTTTCAGACGCTCTGTGTGCGTCTCTCCGTTGCGGAGCTCACAGAGAGTATAAACCAGCCTTAAGCCCCAGATCACAGGTTATCACAAATCACCTCCAGTTAGACCTTAAGATCTTGCAGGCACGGTCAGGGAAACAGACGTCTGTCTGTGACAGTGGTTTTATCAGCATGCAGATCTCTGTTCAGCCCAAACCTGTCATTGAGAACAGAAACACTTAGTCTAGAGGCAATAAACCCAGGTTTTCTGGTGGGAAACAACAGCGGAGATGTTAACATGTGTTTCTGACTCACCCAACTATTTCCAGATAAATTAAATTAGCATATAATTGTAATGAAAATTCTTAAATGGCAAATGGGTTAATTCATTATCAATAAAAATGAGAAAATAAAAAAATAAAATCAAACAACAAAACAGTCTGTTTTGCAAGACAAAACACATTGAATGTAACAAAACTAAACAAGATGGACGCCACATTGACATTCAGAATAGGCTATCAGGAATTAACTGTGTACAAGCGGTTTGCTACATAGTTAACCAACATCCAATTTAAATATTTTAGACCAAAACATGTTTCACACACACACACCTAAAGGTTCTTTCTATACAGGTGAGAAACTTTTCATGGTCCAGACTTTGATGTATAGACACACACACAAGTACACACACATCATTAAAGAAAAAAACAAAACAAAAAACAAACAAAACAAATTGATAAATAAATGAAATAAAACACTTAAAAAAAACAAGTCATGAAGGAGAACTAACTTAAAAATTTGTGTCATAAGATGTCACTTTCCTCAAAGTCTAGTGAACAAACACAATCAATCTACCCATAAAACCTAATCATAATTTACAAAATGAAAAAACATATAACTGGCAGAAGTTAAGTTGAGATCCGGATAGAAGTTGAAGCTGTGAGTTGCGCAGACAACAAACACCAGACAATTTTCAAAAGAAATAACTCTATCAATAACTCTGTATCACGTTTCCTCAGTTACGTCAGAGGGGTATGGCCAGGAAAGAAAATGCAGTATGACAATTTGCGGTTTAAAGAATTTGACTGCCTTCCATGGGAGGTATGTCTTAATTACAGATTGCATATCACATCTCTGTCCCAAGCCTCCATGCCAGAGGTTACAGACAATGAACAAAAAAAAACTAATAAAACCCCAGCTGGTCAAGAGCTGAAAAGCCCTGAGCAGAGATTTAATGTCAAAATGTGTTTGCATCTTACAGTGGACCCTCCCTTCCTAATTAGGTTTAACAAAAGCCCTTTTTATAAGACACACCATGCCGGCAAATCAGCGCAATATTACCGCAACATGTTTCTTATGAACGCGCTATGGCGGCATCACGTTGCGGGAATTTTGCAGCATTTGTGCCGCCACGCTTGGTAGTAATATTGCGGTAATATTGCGGCTTCGCCGGTCTTATAAACGCACATTAAGCCTTGGCGCAAAAGAGGGAGGTGTCATGACCATGTGATGAATTAATGCTGCGCTCCAGCCGGGAATTATGTTAAAAATGAAAGTAAACGCGCTTAAGTTTCACGTTTGTGAACAGAACCAGCTGAGATGATAAACTGGACCGATGCGGTGCTCCGGGAGCTTCTCTCCGCTAGATCTGCAGCTCAGATCATCTGACAGCTCACAGGGATGGTGGAGGACACACACCTGTAGCTGGTTGTTAAAATAAAAACTTAAGGAGCACGGCTTCGATCGCAATAAAAGGCAAGTTATGTCCAAGATGCACGGAAGTCCGCGACAGTGCAGAGACCGCCCCCATACCTCCTTTTTGCCGCCATCACGTAATCTTTTATAAAACTGACATGATTGCGCAACATTACCGCCACGGTCTGAGCTCTTATAAACGACCTAACGCTCCCTGATGCCGCATCGGCGTTGCGGCAAATTGGCGGCATTGTTTTATAAAAAGGGCTAATGACACAGAGAAAACGTCTCTGTTCCTTTGGCTGGTTGGGCTGGTCCACCCAGACCCCAGGGTGGTAATTAGGACAGACTCAGAGGTGCCGCAGGCTGATAGATATCAGAACATTCAGACTAACATTCATTTGGCATGCTAAACAAATATTCCATTACCGAGAATCAAAGTTAAGTTAGTCATTGTTCATCACTGCTCTAGTCTGTGGTCATGAATACAGCACTTAAAACTGAATTTTGAAATATCAGAGTATTACTCTATATCTGTTGACATACTACTGGAAGTCTGTTAGCTAACCAGAACTCAGTAACATAAAATAAAATAAAATAAAAATTCACCCTTTGGATCAAAACACTTGCTCAAATGGGATAAGGCAGGTTTACATTTCCAAGAGCAAAAGGAAAACTTCAAAATAAAATCATTAGCATATAAAACACAAAACACATACATTTTCAAAACACTTGGTCAAATGGGACAAGGCAGGTTTACATTTCCAAGAGCAAAAGGAAAACTTCAAAATAAAAGCATTAGCATATAAAACACAAAACACATGTATTTCCCAACCAAAACACATACATTTTCTGACAACCTAAGGACTACGTTGTTCTGTACAGCACTTTATCTCTGCAGATTGTTTTTTGTTTTCACTAATTGACAGTGTTCTTAATCTGTTTCATTTGTGCCCCCCCCCCCCTCTTCTTTCATGTTTTTATTTATATATATTTTCCTCTTTTTTGAGACTTTTATTTGTTAATCATTATTATAATTAGCAATTTGGTCAACTTTGGTTGTTTCAAAAATGTGCTATCTAAATAAAATTTAATTGATTTGAATTGATTTGTTTGTGGATTGGAGAATCTGGAGGTGGAGTCCCATCCTTAGTACTGGTCGACCATGTTACTATGAAGACGTCTCCCCATAGGCTTTTCTGCGTTAATTTCAGGTCAGAAAATGCTAAATCACCTTGGAACAACCTGTGTTCCCAGTGCTTCTATTCTTTTCTGGTGTGAAGCACTCCAGTCACCGGGAGAATTCTAGATCCTCTCTGAGGGAACCGCCCCTCTTTCACTGATACGAAGGATGCAACACTCCAACTCTTACCAGAGGGCACCTCCCCTCTAACTCCAAGTTCCCCAATCCGTTTTCTAAATTTGTAAAAGAAGAATAAAGTAATTTCGATTTTACTCTCACCAAATCAATCGTCTCAGGGAGACTGTATCTCCCACACATGCACATTCTTCTGTTTCTCACACAGAGACAGAGGCACACATGAACATGGTGTTTTGAGGGGGAAAGCACAAACTCAAACCAAAATTTGCAATTAATAAAGGCCCAAATCAACAGTAGTCATTACAGCTGATCAACTGATATATCCTTAATGTATACGTATGGCACACAGATCACACTGAGGCACAACAGACAGACACACAGGACATCACAGAACAACCTCACACTCAATACAACCTAAGAAAGTACCCTTAATAGGGAAATTAACACACAGGCATATGTCTGAGATTGCATAAATACTTAACAGAGAGTGTTGTTTTGCATTCTAAGTTTATGATTTACCTCTGTAAGCATTTCTATGTGTATTAGTAACAAAATGTGTTGTTATGCTAAAATGTAGTGGTTAAAGGTGTCTTACTTCCCTGTTCAGATGTGTTGGGGAAAAACCCCTCTCCTCTCATCTTCTCTGAGGTCCGATCCTCCAGCCAGTCTGCCCAGTTGTGGCTGCGTCCACTCGGATCTCTCAGTTCAGCCACTGGGTTCAGGCATTTCTCCACAAATATCAGCAGGTTGATAAAACCATCATCATCTGATTCAAAAGGAGAAATGTCCCCCTCAGAACAAAGACTGGTGAACTTCAGTTCTCAGTGCGGCTGCAGCTTGTTGACTGTGAATTAGGGTGGTATGACTGGAGGACGGAGTTCAGATCTGGTTGAGGATTTTTCTCAGTTTTAAATCTGTGACCTGCTTCTGAGAAAATAGCATGAGGATGAAATGTTGTGTTATCAGACAGCCTATATGGTGTTAGTTTAACCAGCAAGAGGCTCTCAGCATTCACGTTTCCAATCATTATTAAAGACATTAGTTAGTCCAACACTCAGTGCGTTTACATGGGCAGTATCAACATCTAAGTGGATCCTGGTCGAACTTATGATAATAAGCTGCGAGTCTTTATCCTCGTTTACATGCGCTTTAGAAAACCGACCTCTCAAATGAAGTTCGTTCCACTCCGGTACAGTAGGTGGCGACATGCACCCTTTCATGTCGGCCATTGTTACGGTTAGCTTGTAGCAACACAACTTGTAAACACTCGCTAGCGGGAGTAAATGAGACGGAATTAAAACAAGATATGCACCGTGGATGAAAGAATGGACAACAACAATGCTGCAGCACAGCTTATTGGTACGTACTGCGCTGTTAGATGTTGTTACGTGTGTTACGTTGTGGCGGTGATATCAGACGAGCGCTACTGCGGCCGCGTCACTTCCGGAACACGAGTGTCCACTCGGGTCAGCTCGGCTTCCCCGTTTACATGCAGAATGAAGTCAGATAACTACCGCATTATCTGGGTGCTTCAGCCCGATTAGAAGTTCACTTTCAGCCAGACTAACGCGTTTACATGTATTTTAAAAAACCGACCTTAGTCTTTTTAGGGCAAAAGTTCGGTTTTCTGATGCGCATGTAAACGCAGACTGTTGAAATCCTCCATTTTCTCCCTTGCTGAGCTAAATTGACCCAATTTCCCATCTTTCAACTTCTCTGCCCAACACTTAAACACTTCTACTTTCTGCAATCATTCAACACTCACCAACATACCCAAGACCTTTTGGTCCATTATTTAATACACAGAACTGTCAGGAAGCAGTTATTCTATTTTCTTGACTCAAGCTCATAGTTTCTGCTGGAGCACCCTGCTCCCATCACACAAAACAAATGGAAAACTCAGCACGCAAGGCCTCTAGACAGGCCCATGTCAAAGGGAAAAGACAGAGAAGAATCTAGACCGGATAGTTGAAACCGGTCTCTAAATACNTCTCCATCCTGCAGCCGTGGGTGATGTAATGGGAGTTCTGGTGTCCGCCACAGTCTGAGGAACATCAGGAATCTCTGAGTGAGTCTGAGGCCGAACAGGCAAAGCTGTGTTACCTTTTATTAGCGCTGTCCTCCGGGTGATGACAACCCAGCAGCAAATCACTCTGATGGGGTTTGTCTAAGAATAGCTGGTGGGAAATTAAATCACACTGAGGAGCTCAGTCACTCGTGCCATCTGTGAGCGATATAATGTGGCGATGACTGAAATGGCCAGAAACTTTAACGAGCCTTACCTGAGAGTCACGATGTCTGCAGCATAACGGCATAAGCAGCACCTTCAGCTAGATAAAATATACGGGTCCTGTAGGTGACACATGGCTGCAGTCGCTGACAGAATAAATAAAGCTCATAAAGAGCGTCTGAAACAACATCCTGCAGCTCTGGGTGCCCAGATAAAACAGAGCCACTAAACAAAGGATGAGCTTTACTACAGTAAAGAGAAAACGGGGCGATGCGGGGTGAAGGTCTTTTTCCTGCTGGAGGAGGAAAGATGATGGGATCCTCCCTGAAACCACTGCTGGAAACAGGATGACAGAACATGTGTTCGCTCACCTTTCCTGGATAAGGTGGAAAATGATGTCCCACAGCCTCAAAAACCGGATCATCAGTTCAAAATCCTGCTTTAGATCATTCTAATGTTCATTTTTTCTAGAAGCACATTCTGAGACAGTGAGTTCTTAAAATCATTGTTTATAAAGAGTGGTTAGTTTATTAAAGAAGTTATTTTATTTGTGTTTAAACGGGACAAAAACCTGGTTCCCACTTATTAACCGAACATCTTCTTCCTGTTTTACACCGTTTACTTTTCCTGTGATGCTCAGTCGGTTCTAAATAAACCAAACTAAAAAAAATAACGAAACCAGTGGCGGCTGGTGAATTTCTTTTTGGGTGGGGCGCATTTTTTATTTTTTTTATGTTAGTTCTTGTGAATGGTTTTTATCTTGAGAGGCGCTATATAAACGATTGTTATTTTCTTCATTTTGCAGGTCAGTTTTTCAGATGCGCTAACCACATATCACCACTAGGGAACGCCAAATTACCATTCTTAAGCATCACACAACTTGACGGACTTTGTTGCTAAAGGCTGGTTTATACTCGGTCCGTCTGCGTGAAACGGACGCACGCACGGCCATTTTGCGTCGGCGCAAGGGCTCTCCGACTGGCTCGCGGAGGGTGACGGAGACATGCCCCAAATTTTAAACATCCGTCGAAAGTGACGGAGACCGCAAGCTTGTGATTGGTCAGGATGACGCTTCCTGTAACTTCGTCACCAGCACCGCCGTTGCTCCATTAATAAGTAAAAAAATAGTTAGCGGCAGACCCAGAATAGATTGAAGAACGCATCGCGGAAAAGTCCGAAAATATGAACGTTTATTCACCCGTGACTGAAGGAGTACAAAATACGGAGCAAACGTGGATGGAAACGACGGGAAACGTGGGTTTAGAGGTGGCGACTGGATGAAGAGGTGGAGGAGAATGAAGGACAAATTAGTCCGTGTTAAAAAGTCTCTGAAATACATTAAAACAATGTAAAAACATGAGTAAATACACTATCGTGAACCGGATACATGAGTGTCATGGTGGCAGGATATCACAGAATAGCGCTACGCCCTCTGTTGTCCTGGCGGGGAATTGCTTTGCAGCACTCCGCTGCCTGAACAGAAGTTCGAATGTGAAAACCTTTCAGACGCTCTGTGTGCGTCTCTCCGTTGCGGAGCTCACAGAGAGTATAAACCAGCCTTAACTTTGTCACCAACACCGCAGTTGCTCCGTTAAAGGAACTAGAGGCAGGAAAAAAGAAACGATGCTCACGAGCGACGCGCCCGGCTCTGCGAGTAACTGCAGCCCAGCACGGGAGCGTGCACAGACGGCTATGTTACACAAACACAAAAATTCCATTACCTGACCCTCTTCACACGCTCTCACGCCACACCTCCAATATCTCACGCTGAAAAGGCAACTCCCCGCCGCTCTCACGGACAATATTGCGGCGAAGCAATCCACGCTGCAGCCCTGATCACAGCTAATGCTACTACTGTAGCATGATCACAGCTAATGCTACTGCACGCTAGCTCTCTCTGAGTCATCGGTGAGGTCAGATCATTGTCATATCATCTCTAAACACAACCTATAATGTTTCTTACCTGCTCACTAGGAAATGAGCCATGGCAGCATCCTTTTTGAGTCCCAGATATAGTTGAAGCAGCCTCCATTCGTCAATCACGTATCCAATATAGATTCGGGTCCCTGCCTGTCTTTTACCATATTTGGTTTTTGACTCACGAGATGCCGCTGAATTAACTTCCTTTGTGCCACGCTTGGTCGTTTGCTGGTTGCAGTAGAATCCATTCCCACAGTTCTTCTTTTGGAGTTTGGCGGTTGGCAAGCAACTTAAGGTGCAATAGCGCCACCTACCGATCTGCAGTGTCGAACACATTGTCTTTCTGTTTTGAAGCTGTCGTGAACGCGCAAGCAGTGTCAATTGACGCCATATCCGTAGGGCAGCGCGGGAAATTCGTGACCGAACTGCAGCGCATTTTGCAGCAAACAGCCTGTTCAAGAAAATGGAACGATACATGGGTGGCCTCATTCTTTTAGGTTTATAACGCTTCATCACCCATTAGCTTTGAAAAAATGAACATACATGTTTAATTTTTTACAGATTTTTTAAAGATCCTGCCCCTAGTTCCTTTATTAAGTAAAAAAAATAGTTAGCGGCAGACCCAGAATAGATTGAAGAACGCATCGCGGAAAAGTCCGAAAATATGAACGTTTATTCACCCGTGACTGAAGGAGTACAAAATACGGAGCAAACGTGGATGGAAACGACGGGAAACGTGGGTTTAGAGGTGGCGACTGGATGAAGAGGTGGAGGAGAATGAAGGACAAATTAGTCCGTGTTAAAAAGTCTCTGAAATACATTAAAACAATGTAAAAACATGAGTAAATACACTATCGTGAACCGGATACATGAGTGTCATGGTGGCAGGATATCACAGAATAGCGCTACGCCCTCTTTTGTCCTGGCGGGAAATTGCTTTGCAGCACTCCGCTGCCTGAACAGATGTTCGAATGTGAAAACCTTTCAGACGCTCTGTGTGCGTCTCTCCGTTGCGGAGCTCACAGAGAGTATAAACCAGCCTTAAGCCCCAGATCACAGGTTATCACAAATCACCTCCAGTTAGACCTTAAGATCTTGCAGGCACGGTCAGGGAAACAGACGTCTGTCTGTGACAGTGGTTTTATCAGCATGCAGATCTCTGTTCAGCCCAAACCTGTCATTGAGAACAGAAACACTTAGTCTAGAGGCAATAAACCCAGGTTTTCTGGTGGGAAACAACAGCGGAGATGTTAACATGTGTTTCTGACTCACCCAACTATTTCCAGATAAATTAAATTAGCATATAATTGTAATGAAAATTCTTAAATGGCAAATGGGTTAATTCATTATCAATAAAAATGAGAAAATAAAAAAATAAAATCAAACAACAAAACAGTCTGTTTTGCAAGACAAAACACATTGAATGTAACAAAACTAAACAAGATGGACGCCACATTGACATTCAGAATAGGCTATCAGGAATTAACTGTGTACAAGCGGTTTGCTACATAGTTAACCAACATCCAATTTAAATATTTTAGACCAAAACATGTTTCACACACACACACCTAAAGGTTCTTTCTATACAGGTGACAAACTTTTCATGATCCAGACTTTGATGTATAGACACACACACAAGTACACACACATCATTAAAGAAAAAAAAAAAAAACAAAAAACAAACAAAACAAATTGATAAATAAATGAAATAAAACACTTAAAAAAACAAGTCATGAAGGAGAACTAACTTAAAAATGTGTGTCATAAGATGTCACTTTCCTCAAAGTTTAGTGAACAAACACAATCAATCTACCCATAAAACCTAATCATAATTTACAAAATGAAAAAACATATAACTGGCAGAAGTTAAGTTGAGATCCGGATAGAAGTTGAAGCTGTGAGTTGCGCAGACAACAAACACCAGACAATTTTCAAAAGAAATAACTCTATCAATAACTCTGTATCACGTTTCCTCAGTTAAGTTAGACGGGTATGGCCAGGAAAGAAAATGCAGTATGACAATTTGCAGTTTAAGGAATTTGACTGTCTTCCATAGGAGGTATGTCTTAATTACAGATTGCATATCACATCTCTGTCTCAAATATCTCCAGGCCAGAGGTTACAGACAATGAACAAACTCTCAAGAGAAATAAAAAAAACACAGGGGCAGAAAACAATTAAATGACTTTTTTTTT
>SSNS01000599.1:110312-123886 GCA_006937985.1 Aphyosemion australe
GACAGGTGCAGAGACCGCCCCCCCTCTTTCATGTTTTTATTTATATATATATATTCCTCTTTTTTGAGACTTTTATTTGTTAATCATTATTATAATTAGCAATTTGGTCAACTTTGGTTGTTTCAAAAATGTGCTATCTAAATAAAATTTAATTGATTTGAATTGATTTGTTTGTGGATTGGAGAATCTGGAGGTGGAGTCCCATCCTTAGTACTGGTCGACCATGTTACTATGAAGACGTCTCCCCATAGGCTTTTCTGCGTTAATTTCAGGTCAGAAAATGCTAAATCACCTTGGAACAACCTGTGTTCCCAGTGCTTCTATTCTTTTCTGGTGTGAAGCACTCCAGTCACCGGGAGAATTCTAGATCCTCTCTGAGGGAACCGCCCCTCTTTCACTGATACGAAGGATGCAACACTCCAACTCTTACCAGAGGGCACCTCCCCTCTAACTCCAAGTTCCCCAATCCGTTTTCTAAATTTGTAAAAGAAGAATAAAGTAATTTCGATTTTACTCTCACCAAATCAATCGTCTCAGGGAGACTGTATCTCCCACACATGCACATTCTTCTGTTTCTCACACAGAGACAGAGGCACACATGAACATGGTGTTTTGAGGGGGAAAGCACAAACTCAAACCAAAATTTGCAATTAATAAAGGCCCAAATCAACAGTAGTCATTACAGCTGATCAACTGATATATCCTTAATGTATACGTATGGCACACAGATCACACTGAGGCACAACAGACAGACACACAGGACATCACAGAACAACCTCACACTCAATACAACCTAAGAAAGTACCCTTAATAGGGAAATTAACACACAGGCATATGTCTGAGATTGCATAAATACTTAACAGAGAGTGTTGTTTTGCATTCTAAGTTTATGATTTACCTCTGTAAGCATTTCTATGTGTATTAGTAACAAAATGTGTTGTTATGCTAAAATGTAGTGGTTAAAGGTGTCTTACTTCCCTGTTCAGATGTGTTGGGGAAAAACCCCTCTCCTCTCATCTTCTCTGAGGTCCGATCCTCCAGCCAGTCTGCCCAGTTGTGGCTGCGTCCACTCGGATCTCTCAGTTCAGCCACTGGGTTCAGGCATTTCTCCACAAATATCAGCAGGTTGATAAAACCATCATCATCTGATTCAAAAGGAGAAATGTCCCCCTCAGAACAAAGACTGGTGAACTTCAGTTCTCAGTGCGGCTGCAGCTTGTTGACTGTGAATTAGGGTGGTATGACTGGAGGACGGAGTTCAGATCTGGTTGAGGATTTTTCTCAGTTTTAAATCTGTGACCTGCTTCTGAGAAAATAGCATGAGGATGAAATGTTGTGTTATCAGACAGCCTATATGGTGTTAGTTTAACCAGCAAGAGGCTCTCAGCATTCACGTTTCCAATCATTATTAAAGACATTAGTTAGTCCAACACTCAGTGCGTTTACATGGGCAGTATCAACATCTAAGTGGATCCTGGTCGAACTTATGATAATAAGCTGCGAGTCTTTATCCTCGTTTACATGCGCTTTAGAAAACCGACCTCTCAAATGAAGTTCGTTCCACTCCGGTACAGTAGGTGGCGACATGCACCCTTTCATGTCGGCCATTGTTACGGTTAGCTTGTAGCAACACAACTTGTAAACACTCGCTAGCGGGAGTAAATGAGACGGAATTAAAACAAGATATGCACCGTGGATGAAAGAATGGACAACAACAATGCTGCAGCACAGCTTATTGGTACGTACTGCGCTGTTAGATGTTGTTACGTGTGTTACGTTGTGGCGGTGATATCAGACGAGCGCTACTGCGGCCGCGTCACTTCCGGAACACGAGTGTCCACTCGGGTCAGCTCGGCTTCCCCGTTTACATGCAGAATGAAGTCAGATAACTACCGCATTATCTGGGTGCTTCAGCCCGATTAGAAGTTCACTTTCAGCCAGACTAACGCGTTTACATGTATTTTAAAAAACCGACCTTAGTCTTTTTAGGGCAAAAGTTCGGTTTTCTGATGCGCATGTAAACGCAGACTGTTGAAATCCTCCATTTTCTCCCTTGCTGAGCTAAATTGACCCAATTTCCCATCTTTCAACTTCTCTGCCCAACACTTAAACACTTCTACTTTCTGCAATCATTCAACACTCACCAACATACCCAAGACCTTTTGGTCCATTATTTAATACACAGAACTGTCAGGAAGCAGTTATTCTATTTTCTTGACTCAAGCTCATAGTTTCTGCTGGAGCACCCTGCTCCCATCACACAAAACAAATGGAAAACTCAGCACGCAAGGCCTCTAGACAGGCCCATGTCAAAGGGAAAAGACAGAGAAGAATCTAGACCGGATAGTTGAAACCGGTCTCTAAATACAGGTTCGTTCAGGATCCAGGCAGCTTCTGACCCAGGAGGTCAGCTCCGAGCTTCCTCCTTCTCTCTTAAGCCTAATCGAGGTTCTTGGAGGACCAAGGAAAATTGGTTCCTCGGGTGGCCTGGACTCGGAGCAGAACCCCCAAGGTTTCAGCATGCTGGATCCTGTTCGTGATGCCAACTGTCATGGAAATTTTTAATAAACCAATGACAAGGCAGTCCATGATTCAATCAAAAGGTTTTAATTCCAATATTGCAATATGAGAATGAGGAGACAACCAACAGAGACCCTTCCCAAAGCAGTCTCAGCAGTGTGTCCTGCCCAGCAGAGATTCTTCACTCTATTTATCCCCCTTGACACCCCCCAAGGGAGAGCACAAAGGACATTGTTATCTAGGAGAGGAACATTCCTTTGGCATGCAAAACATGAAGAACAGGAGTAAAGGTTGGTTTATGCTTGACGCGTCCGCAAGGTCCGCAAGGCTCCGCGCGGCAAAATTAGGTCATTTTAGCAACCACGCCCCTCCGCGTGTCCTCCGTGCGGCCCAAAGTTTCCGCACCGCGCACCTAGGAAATTTTGTAACTACGCGGACGGTCCAGCGTGGAAAAACATGGTGGACTGCAAGAGCTCGTAGTGGCGGACGTTCGTAAATACAAACATCTCTATGATTTGGCCCATAAAGATCACCGTGATCAAAATAATGTTAATAATGTGGAGTAAAATTGCTGTCACACTCGGAAAAGACGAGGAAGCAGTAAAAAAGTGTAAAACATCAGTGATTTCTACTTCTACTATGGTGTAGTGTTTTAATGCATGCCGTAGAGCCTACATGCCACACCGCACTCTGGGAGAATATTGGCTCACAGCGGAGACAAGCCGCAGAAGGTAGGAAGGAACTATAAACGCTGCAAAGTCCGACGCGCGTTCCATCCGTGCGTCTCATTTCCGCGCGGAAGGTACATGCGTCAAGCATAAACCAAGCTTGACAGGAGCCCTTTTTATGGAGACATGAGACAAAGTAATAATTTTCCACCATGCTGTGGTCAAGCCATTGTGAGACAGAACATTTATGACTATAACCCCCAACTTCTCTGATCCCAGAAATATTGTCCCACTGTAGAATTGTATTAAATGAAAATAAACAGAAGAATGACATTTTTCCATTACATTACCTAGCGGGCTGATGATTTTACTGATTTTTTTTGCCATGTTGTATGTCGGTGTACCTATACTGTCTACTATTGATCTAAGTGTGGTGTTCTGTTTGTGTATTTTTGGTGTTCCATAGATTCTTGGGATTATATTTGCTGTTGGAATCCAGTGTTTGTACATTGTTTCTGTTATTTTTCCTTTTTCTTTTATTGGTTTTAGTAATTTTTTCATGTTTTTTTAATATCTTCAGTTTGATCTTTTTTTAGTATTTTGTATGTATTTTTATCCTCTAGCATCTGTTCCATCTGTTGTTTGTATTTTGGTTTGTCCATTACCACTGTGGTTCTTCCTTTTTCTGCCGGTAGAATCATGATGTGTTCATTTTTAAATAGTGCTTTTTTTCCTTCATCTGTGATCTGTTGGCATGCTATTTCTGTTGCTACAGTAAATTCATCATATGGTATGTTTTTCTCTTTGTAAAGCAGCATTCCGCAACATTGCAGTTATATGCTCTCTGTCGCCCTCTAGAGGCTTGCTGCGTAACGTCACTGTCGTAACATTAAATCTCTCAAAAAGGGCATGTTTACATTCCTAATGTCAGGCAAAACAACGAAAACAAACTTTTCCACCTCCACACATTGAATAAATAGTTTTATCAGGACTGTATAACAACTTTATGCCTGACCAAACACAATAACCCCGGTGAAATCATTTATTTACCTATCCATTAGCAGCACGGCTAGGTCAGAGTCCGTAGTTCATGCTGTTCTTTCTAAAAGAGCTCTCCAGCGAGGAAAAGACGGCCCAATAATAACTCTGGTCTTTGCTCTTGCTCTATCACGTTCTTCTTTTCTTTTCCTATATTCCTCTGATACGGGATTTCTAGCTTTCTTTGGTGAATCTGCCATGGCTAAACCGCGATTCTACGTTATACAATTATGGCAAGCCAAAGGGATTAAAAAAAATGTGCGTTCTAAACTCGCATTATGTCTGCCAAAACGCTCGTTCAAGACGCGCATTTTGGCAGACATAATGCTCACTTTTAGAACACGTGAGTTTTTGCCCCCTTTGGCGTCAAAACGCGCATTCTGGACTCGCATTTTGGCGGATATAATGCGCGTTTAGAACGTGCGCTTTTTTTATCCCATTGGCTTGCCTATATCCTGTGCCTTCTGTGTTAACCTTTTATAAACTGTAAAACACTGATGTCCAGTCAGGGCAATAAAAAATTAACCAAAGAAAAAACTTAGAAAGAAAAGTAATTAAAAGTTTTAAAATGATAGAACAAATTAAACTGAAGAGTAAAGACAAATTCTAATAGCCTGCTAGTATTCACACCAAGCAGCTAACTTTTGTTTCCTCATCCTGATGTGTGAAACGTTGGATCTAAGAAAGGTTTAACTTTCTTTTACATACTTCATTTCAAACTCCGGACAGTCAGGATCACAGTATTATGTGTTTTTGTAAGTTCAAAACAAATCTATATAAACTTTACTCTGAGAATCGTTACAAAGGTATTTCTTGATAGATTTTTGCTCCATGTGATACTTCCAGGTTCATCAACGCTCGTCGGCGTATCCTCCAGCCTATGCTGGATGCCAGTAATCCAGACCCGGCCCCTAAGGCTAAGAAGATGAAGTCCCAGCATCGTCCAACGCAGCGCTTCTGGCCAGACTCCATCGTAGCTGGAGTTCTGCAGAAGCACTTATCTCAAACAGGAAACAGCTCAGAAAGTAGGCCACCAGTGAATAACTCTCTCTCTCACACACATACATACACACACATATACACACACACACATATACACATACATATACACACACACACACACATATACACAAACACACAAACATACACACACACACACACACACATACACACACATATACACACGCACACACATATACACACACACATACACACAAACACACACACACATACATACATACACATACATACACACACATACATACACACACATACATACACACACACACACACACATATACATACACACACACACACACACACTCACTCACACAAGTCTCAGATGTGTGGCAGTAATTGTTCTCACCACTAGAGGGTACTGTTTGTATGGAACTCTAGGCTCTAAAAGAGAGAGGAAGGATCAGCTGGCTCATAGCTGTTTGTGTTTGTAGTCGTCAGACCAGATCATGAACAGGACTCACTTCAGCATGGAGCAAAACGGGTCACTGTGCTCGTTGTGTTGTCTTTTGAATCTCTTCTGTCTGTGTTTGACATTTGGAGATGTGTCCACAATAACTTGACCTTTGTTCCCTGTCTCAGACCCACTGAGCTTGGACAGCCTCCAGTCGCTGTCATCAGACTCTGCCACCTTGGCCATACAGCAAGCCATGCTGGGAGCTGATGATTCTATGGACGGAACCGAGGAAGATGAGGAAGAAGAGGAGGATGAGGAGGATGAAGAGGAAGCATTGGAGGATGAAGAGGAAGAAGAGGAAGAAGAGGAGGAGCACAACAAAGGAAGACAAATGTCCATGAAGAGTGATCTAAGCATGGATTCTAGAGAGGAGCTGGAGTAGTTCAGCGGGGGAAGGACTGTGGGACCGGCCCTGGTACCGACGCACCGCTGCGTGTTTAGACCCAAACATCTTCCGTATGGTACCAGATCAGACTTGATGACTATAGAGGACAAACCTTTGCCTTGATTTTTGCATCTGATTATTGTTTCCACTGAGCTGCTGGAGGATCTGAATAGTAGCACATTTTTATTATTCAAAGCTTATTGTGGAAAGGAATGACACAGGAAGTATAAGGCTGAAACAGTTACTGTCAGTTGTGATCAAAGTGTATTTTTAGTCTACACAACCCTCGTTAGATGCTTTCAGAGATGTGCTGAAACATTGAAATGCTGCACAGGATAATATGGAGTCAACATGCATAACTGAGACTTTTTGAACCATCCACTTTAATGAATGGAATGTCTGGACACCTGAAGTTATTAAAGAAAAGGGCTGTGATATGTTTAATTTCAAATAGTCAACAAAACTGAAAGGACCCTTTATTTTTAACTGCAAGCCGACTCAGACTTTGCAAGAAATGTGTAATTTTGCTTCCAGAAATAACATTGGCTGAGCTGATAGCGGTGGGGAGTGTGTGTGTGTGTGTGTGTGTTGGGGGGTAGCTTCTCACCCATTCAGATGCTCTAAAAGTTCTCAGGTAGAACGCAGCTCTCTTCCTCACAAGAATCACCTCATTCACTGCTGAAGGTAATTCTTTTCAGCATGTCTTCTGAAGCTTAGTAGGTTGTTGTTCTTTTTCAACAACAAAAGTATGAAAAACAACAAATGAAATCAGCAAACAGTACATGTTCAACCTGACTGCACAACGTTTTGTGTGCGTGTGTTTGTGTGTGTGTGTGTGTGTGTGTGAGTGAGAGTGTAGAGCCCTGTGCAGGATTATTTTTGAAATCATGCTCCTGCCTCCCCAGACACAAACCAACTAAAAATAAAGTTTCTACACACTGTTCATTTGGTCTGACTGACCATGGCACATTTTTCTTGTATTTCATTTTCTGTTCTGTTCTTTAGTTTCATATTCTCCACCCTTCATTTTGTTAGCTACCTCAGTTGCACTCTCCATCTTCAAGGTAATTCGGGACCTACCGTCTTCGTAGCCCAACGCCCCCGCCCAATGCAACCTTAAAACCACCCAATCCTATTTTAGGGCCCTACATGCAAGCAGGTGTGTGTGTGTGTGTGTGTGTGTGTGTGTGTGTGTGTGTGTGTGTGTGTGTGTGCGCGCGCGCGTGCGTGTGTGTGTGTGTGCGCGCACCCACCAGTCTGTTGAAATAATCAACAGCTGTGTACATACAGAAAGTGCTTGACTGCATCCATACGTTCTTAGCTTCCTGTGTGTTTTTTGACTTTGTGTGATTCTGCTGTTGCTATAAAATCAACACCAACCAGGTGACAGTCGGCAACTTTAGAGTCAGCCTCAAAGCCATTTAAAAACAAAAACAATCACAATGGCCATATCGGTTCCTGTTTTCTTCTGGTGATTCATGAAGTCCTCTTTTTTGTCTAAAACACACAAATGGAAAAATGCATTTGAGCTGTGAAATTGTCTCAGAAGAGGAACAACTTGTGTTTACTGAATGTTCTGACAGTTTATTGTGAAGTATTTTGCTCATTAATATTGTTTTCGCAGTTGACTTTTTAATGGACCTTACAGAGCCAGTGACTGGCTCATATTTTTATTTCATTTCTACATTTTGTTGTCAAAATCATTTTGTTTCAATAGACCAGTTTTAATAAATTAATGCGTACGTTGACTAACCTGTACTTGCTAAGGTTCTGCATTTGTTCAGAATGAAGCGGCAGACGAGAAGACGAAATCTGTTCTTAGATTACACAACGTGTACCGTAGACTTGCCTTGTCAGATACCACACACACTGTGCTATCCTCAAATTAAACTGTCATTTATTGTTGAATCTTCAACCCAAACCAATCACTCTAAACAGCTCCAATAGAGGGTGGAAAGGAAAATCTCCCTTTCAACAGGAAGAAACCTCCAGCAGCCATAAGTAGCCTGTGCTGACTTGGGTCTGAAAGGATGAGAAAGAGTCAAACCCAGAAGGACCCGTCACCATTTCTAAAACAGAGAGAAGAACGTTAATGTCAGCAACAGCAGTAAATACAAACAGGGAGAATAAAGACAGGGACGCCAGCAGAGTGAGGCGATGAGGGCCTCTAGTTAGTAGTCTGAGCTACGTATCTGTTTTCTTTTAGTTCATTAGTCGTTAGTTATATGTTCACTATCTGTTAGCTGCTAATTTATAGTTATTAGTTATGTCCACAGTTAGTTATTGGTAAGGTTTCTATGAGTCACACCCTGGGTGGAGACCAAGGGCGAACCCGTCTGGTTCAGAAATGAGGCAAACACGGAAGTGGCAAAAATTGCAGTTCTCCCCTCATCCACTGGGGGCGGGTCCAGAAGTGAGCAAATCCCCATTGACTCTCATGTTAAAATCGCCAACTTCACAGCTGAAAAAAATGATCTTTACAGCCTGGTTCAATTTTCCATTTTGTGTTTAATAGGTCTAGTTTATAGTCCTGACAACTCTGAGGGGGGTGGATTTTTTTGTAACTCTTTCATTTAGGTGTAATTAAATACTTGAAATTATGAATAATTAGATTTGATTGACAGGAAGCATGAGCGTCAGAGCTAGCTTCAGAGCTAGCATAAGCAGCTAGCTCCAAGGAAGGCCTTGGCCTCACGTTAATAGATGTTCGGCCATTTCAACTCTGAACTTTAGTTGTGTTTTCTGCGTGGTCGTGTTTGGATGTTAATCATGGAATTATTTGGACAAAGAGGGAAAGGTGTGGAATTGTTTGCACCAAGAAATCATCCAAGAAGTCTCTGCTTCATTTTCAACAGTAAGTAAAATTATATTTCTGGACTTTATTTCACTGGTTGAATGGGGGAAGATGCTTTGTGTTTAACATAACACTGCTTGGTCAAAGATGGGTTGAAATATAACGTGTTCGTGGGGCTGGCTGAGTACCGAAACTCGAGCTAGGTAAGCTAACCGAGGCTAGCTGAGGCTTCGGGACGAAGATCCACGAGGTCATTGCTGCAGAATGGAGCTTTGCCGAGTTTGGGCAACGTGCCTCTCCTTTTACCAGCAGCGGCCTGCGATCAGAGATCCACGAATGTGCCGCTTAATCCTTGTGGAGGCACGCAGTCCAGCTAGGCGGGCGCCCGGCTTCACTACACACAAGCAGCCGCACACTCCCTTCTCCCGAGGGAGCTGGGATGCGCGGCTGCTTGGCTACTGTCTGACGCTGTGGTTGTAGCCTGTGGAACTCTCTGAGGGAGACTACAGAAACAATTGCGCTGTTTGAGCTGATCTCGTTACATTTTGGAGTCACTCAACCGCGTTTCTCTCGCTAAAAGCGCCCGAAAAGCTCCACTAGCTTCCAGTTAGCATGCAGCTAAGGTCCCGGTGAACTCCCCCGGAGCGGAGCGTGACACCGTGTAAGCAGCCAGGGTGCGTGGCTCCGATCGCAGCGGTCTGAGGCTCTGCTTGTATTCTTACAGTCCATATTACAGCTCCACAGACGACCAACGCTGCTGTTTGAGCTGATGTCGCTACATTTTGGAATCGCTCAACTGCGTTTCTCTCGCTAAAAGCGCCCGAAAAACTCCACTAGCTTCCAGTTAGCATGCAGCTAAGGTCCCGGTGAACTCCCCCGGAGCGGATCGGAGCGTGACATCGTGTAAGCAGCCAGCGCGCACGGCTCCGATCGCGGTGGTCTGAGGCTCTGCTTGTATTTTTACAGTCCATATTACAGCTCCACAGATGACCAACACTGCTGCCTCACACGGAAGCCAGACAGCTGCGTGGTTCGCTGTCTCAGTTTTCCATCTTAGCTTCGTGCGTTAGCTCAGTTTAGCTTCCTACATTGGTTTTGTTATCTCCAACCCTCACTGCCCCACCCTCTGCTCCACCTCTTTTCCCATTTATGGATTGTCTTGGCGTGAAGAGGCGCGTGTCACGGCCAAAATGGAGGCGGTGGGAACCTCCCATTTTGCATCATTTTGCATATTAAAATCCAAATGGGCGGGCTATGTCCAGAGATTTATATGTCGATGGTGGAGACTTACCCACCCACACTTCCTGTGAAGAAATGCTTCTAAAGGAGGCGTTGCCTGGCGGACCGAGAGAATGGCACTGAGGCAATGATTGACAGCACCCCCCTCAACCCCCCCACGCATTCTCAGAGTTTCTCAGTCAGAAAAACGAGTTGTTAAAAAGCACACACACGAGCACACACACGAGCACACACACTAGCACACACACACACAGCAGACTCACCGCTCAGGAGAGCAGACACATAAACTGCAGCAAGCTGGAGGATTTCCTGTCCACTGTGATCACTAGAAGAAAGGGAGGAGGAGGACGTTTTTTCAAGGAGTCATAACGGCAGGTGAGTGGTTGAGCCAGGTGGAGGTGCGGCTGAGACTCAGCTGGAGTTCAGGGCAGCGCAGCCACGTAGTACGGTAGAGACGTCACGCTGCAGCTCTACAGCCATCAGCTCTGGCTGATTCTAAATCAGTGTTGAGCAGAGTTTTAACCTGAAGATGGAGATATAATTACGGTTTTTGTCATGTGGTGGGAGGTTGTTGTAGGACCCAAATGCAGAAATATCCAGGAGGCAGCCAGGTAGAGTTGAAAAGGTGAGAATGTTTTATTCACAGCCGTGGTCTGGAGCAGGAACAAAAATCAGCAGGTGCAAACACAGGGAGGCAGGCAGGAAAAGCGGGGATGTAACAAACGCAAGTAACTGATGGTAACAAACAGATAAACGCAGACAAACCCAGATAAACACAAGGAACCGACAAGGAGCTGAGAGTAGAACTGGTTTAAATAGACAGGGGAGTGAAACAAGGAGCAGGTGTGATGATTACTGATGACCTACAGGTGCGACTAGTGGACTGAGGGTTGGAAGGTAATACAAAAACAAAGACTGAACCAGATAACACTAAGACAATAACTAAACAATATACTAGAACCAAGGGCTGAAAGAAATAAACTATTCTAAGAATAACTGAAGACAGGGACACTAATACGAATAATCAAAATGGAACAAAACCAGATAACACAAAGAGCCTGGGATGAAAGCAGAATTGAAAATCTAAACAAGAAATGACTGAGAAATAATCTGATAACTGAACACGGTCAGAATGTAAAAACAAACTAAGAAAAACATAAATGATCACTAACATAGGGGGGAAAACTGCAAGAGAAACACAGGGGTCAAAGGGCCAATGACATAAGAGGAGGATAACTAAAATGAATGCTGGGGAGACGAGGACACAGGACATGACAGTACCCCCCCCTCAAGGGCGGCTACCAGACGCACAAACAAAACACAAGACAAAACACAAACAGAAGACAAGAAAACACAGGGCGGGAGAGGCGGGACGAAACAAAACAACCCACAAGGGCGGGCGAGGGGGGACCAAAAACAACAAAAAACAACCCACAAGGGCGGGCGAGGAGGGACCAAAAACAACAAAAAGCAACCACACGGGCGGGTGAGGAGGGAAACAAAAAACAACCCAAAAGGACGAGCAGAATAGGCAGAGAAAAAAAACCAAAAAAAAAACCACAAGGACTAACTAAACTGTAAAGGAAACCCAAAAGTCCACAGGGGCCGGCGACGGGGAAGCAGGAGCAGGCAGAGTCCACAGGGGGCCGGCGACGGGGGACCAAGAGCCGGCAGAGTCTGGGGGGCCGGCGACGGGGGACCAAGAGCCGGCAGAGTCTGGGGGGCCGGCGACGAAGGAGCAGGGACCAGGGGACCCTGGGAGGCCGGCGACGATGGAGCAGGGACCAGGGGACTCTGGGAGGCCGGCGACGATGGAGCAGGGACCAGGGGACTCTGGGAGGCCGGCGACGGCGGGGAACCAGGAGCGAGCAGAGTCTGGGAGGCCGGCGGCGGCGGGGAACCAGGAGCGGGTAGAGTCTGGGAGGCCGGTGCCGGCGGCGGAGCAGGGTCCTGGAGGCTCTGGGAGGCCGGCGGCGGCGAAGCAGGGACCAGGAGGCTCTGGGAGGCTGGCGACGAAGGAACAGGGACCAGGAGGCTCTGGGAGGCCGGCGGCGGCGGGGAACCAGGAGCCGGTAGATCTGGGAGGCCGGTGCCGGCGGCGAAGCAGGGACCAGGGGGCTTTGGGAGGCCGGCTGTAGTGGTGGCTTGGCTGGAGCCCCAGGGGTCTGCGGCGGCGTTGCTGGCGCAAGGACCTGGCCTCGGCGGGAGCCTCTGGGACGGACGGAGCCTCGGGCGGAGCCTCTGGCACGGACGGAGCCTCTGGAGTAGGCTGGACCTCGGGCGGAGCCTCTGGAGTAGGCTGGACCTCGGGCGGAGCCTCTGGAGTAGGCTGGACCTCGGGCGGAGCCTCGGGAGTAGGCTGGACCTCGGGCGGAGCCTCGGGAGTAGGCTGGACCTCGGGCGGAGCCTCGGGAGNACTCCCAGAGGGTGATCATTTCACCGCTGGATTCGGACTCATTGGGTTGAAGCTGTGGGGTGGAAGATGGGTCCATCGGATGTGATGAGATGGCACCATCAGATGTTGGGGTGTAACAGCCCACCAGAGGTGAAGAGGTGGCGCTGTGGAAACCAGACGAGGATGTGAAGGGATGACCCACCAGAGATGAAGAGGTGGTGTCGTCAGAACCAGAGGAGGGTGGAGTGCAACAGCCCACCAGAGGTGAGGAGATGGCGCTGTGGGGACCAGAGGAGGATGTGGAGGATCGACCCACCAGAGATGAGGAAGTGGCGTCGATCGAACCGGGGGAGAAGGAGAGGAAGCCGGATCGTATTGTGGGGACAGCGGCCTGGGGGTGATGATGTCTGGAGGTTGAAGATGAGGAATGGCCCACCTGAGGTGAAGAGGTGGCGCCGTTTGAACCAGAGGAGGGCGTGGAGAGACAGCCCACCAGAGATGAGGAGGTAGCGCTGTCGGAACCAGGGGATGACGTGGAAATCTGTAGAGCTGGTGGAGGTGAGTCATGGCAAAATGTCCTTAGCAGCTCACCAGCAAATGTCCAGAATTTAACAGTTTTCATGGGGTGTGACTGAAAGTACTGGTAAGCCCACTGCAGGGCGTCTCCACCCAAGCAGAGAACCATAAAAGAGAGCTTTTGATAGTCCATGAGGGATGGTTCTGTCAAACAGTGTGCACAGTCTCTGATAAATTTTCTGCAGGTTGAAGGGTCGCCTTCATACCTTTCCGGAGGTTGATGACAGGTTGTGGTTGCTGGCTGATGTTGTGGAACTGGATAAACTGCTGGGTCCATGGTGGTCGGTTTCTTCTGTCATGTGGTGGGAGGTTGTTGTAGGACCCAAGTGCAGGAATATCCAGGAGGCAGCCAGGTATGGTTGAAAAAATGAAAATGTTTTATTTACAGCCGTGGTCTGGAGCAGGAACAAAAATCAGCAGGTGACACAGGGATAAAGGCAACGGACGAGCAGAATAGGCAGAGAAAAAAAAACCAAAAAAAAAAA
>SSNS01000599.1:135037-146751 GCA_006937985.1 Aphyosemion australe
TGTGTGTGTATAGATCTATGCATGTGTAACTCTTGATTTGTAACTTGTGTTTACATTTTTGTGTGTAACTTCAGCTCCTACACATACAAATCATTAAATACAAACACACAAATCAACTGGTACACACGGACAAAACTACATTACACACAGATCAGTTTACAAGTACAAAAACCCTTTTGAGACTCTTTTCACGCCTGACTGATTTGTGCGTAGATGGTGCATTCAATGCTGGGTGAAAGCTGGGAAATCTGAATTTTCTTTGGAGTTAGTCTAAACTTGTGTTGAAGGGGCAAACATGTTTTTCTGTGGAAAAATAGAATATCTCATGATCCTGTAGTTACAAAATATTAACCTAAATTTACTTTTTAATAATCTAAAATAGTTTATTTAGACATAAATGTGTTTATGAGCTATGAAAACGTAGTCAAATGGTTGTAAGAAATGACCACTAGATGGCAGAGTGGTTCTCTGACTGGGAAAAGCAGACTTCAAACCGGGAGAAGGCACGATAAGATGGAGCAGCTCTGGTGATCTTTCCTCTGAAGTCAAAAGAGAAAGTTGCGACATGCTTTGAACTCGCTGACACGCGGTCACATGGTTCATGTAGCCCCGAATAGTTCCAAACAGCTCAGCGCTGCCAGTCAGTATGAGCGGCTTCTGGCAAGACTGGACGCTAAAACGACGCTTTTCTCATTTCCACATGGATATTTTGGTGATTATTGATTGATAATGTGTATTAATTACTACACTGATTATGTATTTTATCAAAGTAATTCCCTTTGGAGCAGCACGAACATTTTTATAGTTTAGAGGGCAGCCAGACTGCAAACACAACGTTGAAAACATTTAGGGTACAGTTCATATTTAGCTAAAATACGTATAATTGTATAAAAATAACTGTTTATATAATACACTCATCAACGTAAGGATCTGGGTAAGAATTTGAGCTTTCTGTTCTCTGTATGCTAACATAGGGATGCTTTGCTTTTTGTCCTAATAGACTTAAATATGTCAGCGCTAGCTTGCCTTCAGATCTACTTCCTCTAACACAGCGGTTCCCAAACGTATTTAGCCGCGCACCCCAGTGGCGGCCGGTGGCTTTTTTTTGAGTGGGGCGCTAACCACATATCACCACTAGGGGACGCCAAATTACCATTGATTCTTATGCATCAGCGCCACACAACTGACGGTCACAGTAGCACTTCCGGCAACAAAGCTGTTCAAAAAGTCATCTTTTTGACAAAAACATTCTTAATATTCATCCATTCACCCAAATACTACACAAACTGCACACACGCTTAAGGGGAGTACGCTAATCTAATCAATAGAATCCACTTTCTACCAACACCCAATAAGCTGTAAATAAACGTGAGGCCGTAAAATAGACGCTACACGTATCCAGAAAAACACACAGTGACACAACGCAAGATATTCACAGAAGCAGGCGTTTAGATTAAAGCCCAGACTCAAACAAACAAGAAGAATAGAAGTACCACTCTTAGTTCAAACCGTATGGAGCGTGCTAGCCGCTAACGAGGCAGCACATATGCTAAAGATAGGATCGGGTTCTATTTTTGCCGCGTGCCGCTTCTGGGATGCGTCATTTTCCGCAGTTAACATGGGGCTAGACAGGAAATCACACTCGGTTTCAGTGTAAAATGCCCGGTAATTTTCAAAATAAAAGTCTGTTACAGCGATGCGGTTTCATATCTATGTAGATTACGTCTATACGTGTGACCTCACGGCTTATTTACTACTGCATCGTTCGAGAAGTGCAGCGGTGTGTTTTTCATAGCTTTAATCCTGGCAGTGGAGAGTAAAAACATTATATATGACATCAAACAGCGATATCAAACGTGATTTCCTTCTTTTTGGTTTAATGGCGGACGTCATAAACAAACCGTGACCTTTGAAGTCTCGAGGGATCTTGTGATCTCGCGAGTCGAGCAAGGAGCGCTGCGGTGAAGCCGCTTTGCTGCTGCCTCTCCCGGTGTGCACTGGAGTGCCGCGATTGTCGCGAGTAAACCGTTCCGCTGCCGTTCCGTGCCACTGATGCTTTCAGTGTGCAGCAGGCGTCAGGGTCTCTGCGGGCTGCAGTAGGAGCGACAGACAGGTGATCAGCAGGTATAACGCCGTTAGTCATGCTTTAGAACGCATAAGTTTGAAATAATAAAGTGGAGCGATGCGGTAGAGCTCCTGGAGCTTCTCTCCGTTAGATCTGCAGCTCAGATCATCTGATAGCTGGAATGGTGGATGACACACACCTGCTTGTGAAAATAAAAACTTAACGAGCGCCGTTTCGATTGCAATAAAAAGCAAGTTATGTCCAAGATACACGGGAGCGCAGAGACCGCCCCCATACCTCCTTTTTGCCGCCATCGCGCAATCTTTTATAAAACAGACATGATTGCGCAACATTACCGCCACGGTCTGAGCTCTTAACGACCTTACCCCCATATTCCACTATCTCCGCTCCGCTCCGGCACGAACTCCGCAGCAAAAACGGTTCCTTTGTAGTCAATCAGAGCTGTTCCACTACTGCGGCCGTGCGGCGCAGTGCGCCGCCCGCCGTTCCGCCATCCGGCAAAAATAGGATCGATTCTATTTTTGCCGGACGCCGGAGAACCTCCGCAATCAATGTACAGAAATCACAACTGCCCAACAGGAAAGTGAGCATGCACAACTTCCGTTTTTTCACAATAAATCTATAAACAAAACCGTTTTTTTGTTTCATATGCACAGGTATTTTTATCTAATGACTATTACATGTATACACATATGTCTCAAAACATTTTTTACGTGTTTACACATTTGAAGACCGTGTTAAAAATATTTTAATCACAGAATGATTTGTTTGGATCTAACTTCCGCATTTATTGCTCGGACTGTATCGCGAGATCTCGAAATTCCCGCGCATGCCTGTTTGCGCACCTCAGGTCTCCGCACCGGGGCGGAGCCGTTGTAGAGCGGGTATAGTGTGAATTGAGTTCGGAAGCGAGCGGCGGCGGAAAGCAGGGGCGGAGCGGAGATAGTGGAATTTCGGGGTTAGGCTCCCAGATGCCGCAACGGCTTTGCGGCAAATTGGCGGCATTGTTTTATGTGTAATTTTTTTCTGTGTGTGTGTAATCACCGTTCAGCGCCATTACGCTTTTTACCTCGCGCACCCCCTAGTGGCAGCTCGCGCTTCTGTAACAAAACATGAGCTATTACCGTTTCCAGGATTTAGTCCTGTAATCTTCAGTCTGTCTGTTGTCAGATGGAAAAGGAGCAGAATGACACAGCTGATCTAAAGTCATTTAAAACAAGTTTTTAACGACTTGGAGGAAAATATGTGGGTGTAGATGCATCTATAACTCTGCTGATGGAGCTTCCAGCCTAACAACTAGTATAAATAGTAACTGATTGATTAAAATGTTAATTGAAATAAAACTGTTTCTGGTTAAAAACATATTAGATGACAAAATAAGTGTGCGTCAGCTGTGCAAAACCACATAACCAAACATTTTTCATATATTTATTTATTAAAAGCCATCGGTCACAATAACAGTAAATTGTGTGCAATAGGTATAATCTGCATAAACATTTTCAGTCGGGGATTGACACGTTTTACTCTCAAATGCATGAGACCCCATAAAAGAACGTCTGCTTCAGTGAGCTCCACAGGCTCCAGACTTCTTCAGGACATGAGGATCCCTCTCTCTGACATCAGAACCCACCAAAGTCAACACTTTCAGCTGGAACCAGGTGTCTGCTGCTGCTTTCATGGAGCTCCCAGATGTGGTGGATGTTATAGAGAGAGAAGCAAGTCTTTTAGAAAGCTGCAGTCTTCATGTCATGATGTGTAACGTAAAATAGAATAGAATAGACTTTATTGATCCCACAGTGGGGAAATTCACTTGTCACAGCAGCGCCATCACTCAAAGGGTAATTAGAAGAAAGATAAAAACAAGGATTCACATAGGCAGTAATCTAGTATTGTAATCTTAGATCACTAAAAAAACCACAAATAAAAGATAAAAACAAACTTGGTACCAAAACTATGCAGCATACTGTAAAGCCTCTTTTATAAAACAATGCCGCCAATTTGCCGCAACGCCGATGCGGCATCAGGGAGCATTAGGTCGTTTATAAGAGCTCAGACCGTGGCGGTAATGTTGCGCAATCATGTCCGTTTTATAAAAGATTTCGCGATGGCGGCAAAAAGGAGGTATGGGGGCGGTCTCTGCACTGTCGCGGACTTCCGTGTATTTTGGACATAACTTGCTTTTTATTGCGATCGAAGCTGCGCTCCTTAAGTTTTTATTTTAACAACCAGCTACAGGTGTCTGTCCTCCACCATCCCTGTGAGCTGTCAGATGATCTGAGCTGCAGATCTAACGGAGAAAAGCTCCCGGAGCACCGCATCGCTCCAAATGATCATCTCAGCTGATCCTGTTTACAAACGTGAAACTTAAGCGCGTGTTTACTGTCATTTTTAACATAGTTCCCGGCCGGAGCGCAGCATTAATTCATCATGTGGTCATGACACCTCCCTCTTTTGCGCCAAGGCTTAATGTGCGTTTATAAGACCGGCGAAGCCGCAATATTACCGCAATATTACTACCAAGCGTGGCGGCACGAATGCCGCAAAATTCCTGCAACGTGATGCCGCCATAGCGCGTTCATAAGAAACACGTTGTGGTAATATTGCGCTGATTTGCCGGCATGGTGTGTCTTATAAATAGGGCTTAAGAGACACAGACAACAATGTGAATCCGGTGTTGCACAAGTATAGAACACATACTGAATATTGCATTGGTGTTATTGTGTACCAGGATGATACCAGTACAGCTTCAACTGAACAGTTATACACTCTTACAGCAGAGGGGATGAAAGATCTGCAATAGCGCTCAGTTTTACATCTGGGATGTCTCAGTCTACCTCTGGAGGAGCTGTCCATGATCTCCACAGTGGAGTGCAGTGGGTGGGAGGGGTTTCTTAAGATGGAGGTCAACTTCCCCAGCATCCTCCTTTCACACGTCTCCTCAACAGAATCCAGTGGGCAGCCCAGAACCGAGCTAGCTTTGGTAGCTAGCTTGTTCAGTCTCTTGCTGTCTCGGTCAGAGCTGCCTACACCCCAGCAGACCACAGTAGAATGAATAACAAAGCCAACAACAGAGTGATAAAAGGATTTCAGCAGCTAATGTGAGAAGGAGGATCTTAAAATCTATTCTGAATTTAACAGACAGCCAATGTAGGGAAGCTAAAACAGGAGAGATGTGTTCTCTCTTTTTAATTCTCATCAGAACTCTAACTGCAGCATTTTGGACCAGCTGAAGACATTTGACTACATTCTGTGGACCTCCTGATAGTAATGAATTGCAGTAATCCAACCTTGAGGTAATAAATGCATGAACCAGTTTTTCAGCATCACTCCTGGAAAGGATGCTTCTAATCTTAGCAATATTCCGAAGGTGGAAAAAGGAAATCCTACAAACCTGTTTAACGTGGGATTTGAACGACATGTCCTGGTCAAAGATTACACTGAGGTTCTTTACTTTGTTCTCTGAGGCTAATTTAATACCGTTTAGATCAGGTGACTGACTAAGCAGTTTCCTTTTCTGAGGTTCTGGTCCAAAGATGATAACTTCAGTCTTGTCTGGATTTAACAGCAGAAAGTTTAGAGTCATCCAGATTTTTATGTCTTCAAGACAAGCCTGTAGTCTACCTAACTGATTAGGTTCATCAGGGTTTATGGATAAATATAACTGAGTATCATCAGCATAACAGTGGAAGTTTATCCCATGTTGTCTAATGATTTTTCCAATTGGAAGCATATATATAGTGAAAAGAATTGGTCCAAGTACTAAACCCTGTGGTACTCCACAAGTAACTCTAGAGTATGAAGAAGATTTCTCATGTACATGAACAAACTGAAATCTGTCAGATAAATAAGATTTAAACCAGCCTAGCACTGTTCCTTTGATCCCTACACCATGTTCAAGCCTTTCTAAGAGAATATTGTGATCGACTGGGTCAAAAGCAGCACTGAGGTCCAACAAGACCAGAACAGACACAAGGAATGGATGAGCTGAATCCTGATTAGGAGCAGGTGTGAATGGTTAGGAAGGGAGCAGAGGGAAAACAACAGAGACACAAGGAACAGAAAATGACAGAATTTGTGCAAAGAACTTCATAAATAGAGGGCTGCAGGGTCCTGTCCCATGTGAAGTAGCTCAAGTTTCTGGCTGAAGAACCACTGAAACCAGTTTGAAAGCAAAAGCTTAAACTCAATAGTGTAGTAGCCTAGTGAACTAGACCAAATTCTTGCCTTGCAAAGTTTGGTCTAGGCACGCTTCATTGGAACCCTCGCAGCCCGATCCACTGCTGTGGCTGTCCAATCACAGCTCGCTGTAGTTTTGGTTGGGCCAATCACAGTGCTGTATATTGTGGGCCAATCACAGAGCGGGAGTAGCCGATGATGTCAGCGCTGCAACTGCAAACCCAAACAACATGGCGGCAGCGCAGGAACCACGTTCGTTTGAAATGGCTTTGTCATCAACATTGGATTATTTAGACTCCAACGTGTGTAAGTCTGTCGGCTATACTTAGCAGCTTCTTATTTTTATCAAACAAAGTAGTGCAATGTCCCAGTATACCTGATATTCACATGTTTTTCATACAAAAACAACAGAAATCATTGATGTTAGACACCATTAAAGAGCCGTCAATGGTTCGTGGCCAGACTATATATACACATATATAGGATGGCTTGCCAGGCTACAATAGTGATGCTTTAAAGCAGTTTTGGAACATAAACATTTAGCAGCAAAAGAAGCAAACCCATCCTCCACAACTTCCCCCACTATTGTCTTATATTTTTACCTGTGCTGCAGGTGAATCATGTCTTGAAAGTCGTATTCTTGGATGTAAGTAAGGTAAAACTTTATTTATAAAGCACCTCTCAAGACAAGAGCCACAAAGTGCTGCAGGCAGGAGACATTCAATTAGAAACAACAGATGGATAAAAGTCATTAGTTAAAAGCAGAGATAAGGAGATGAGGTTTTAGTAGTGTTCTGAAACAGTCCATGGATTCTACAGACTTCAGTGTTGCAGGGAGGGCATTCCCAAAGACAAGAGCAATGCTGGCTCTCAGACACGTACGTAAAACAACCAAGAGACCATGCTGGCCCGGTCTCAGCAGCCTGTTTGGCATACGATGGAACAAGAGCTCAGCAATATGTCTGGGGGCTAGATTGTTTTTACAAACTTATAGGTCAGAAGCAAAATGATATAGTTTGACCTCAATGGAATGAGGAGCTGGAGTAGCTGAAAAGAAGGGGTGCAGCATGGGAGAAGCCCACTTTACTAATCTAGATGTCTTGTTTTTCAGTCACAAACGCGTTTGCCTGCTCGCTACACAGGTGTTCCAGCTTGGAGGCTGAAGGGCAGAAAAAATAGAGTCAGAATTACAGAGGGTGAAAAAGCCACAGGGAGGGTTACACACACACACACACACACACACACACACACACACACACACACACACACACACACACACACACACGCACACACATATCCTGAGCTACTCTCTGGTGCCTACATGATCCCAGATGTCCTCTCTGTAATTAGAGTCAGACCCAGATGGGCCTGGTCCAGTTTAGAGCCAACATCTCATTTACTAAGCCACTCCCTGAATATTTAAGGAGCTTTCCAAGTTTCAGCAGACATTTATACGGACTCTTTATACAGCATTTACACACTAAGGACAGAGGCACACAAAGCTGAAAGATTTAAGGTAAAACAGTTTTTATCTTCATCCTGAATTGCAAGATTTCTATGTTTTACAGAGTTAAAGCTGATTTATTTCATCTGTTATGAATAATGAGTGGAAATAAGTAATGTTTTGGTTGTGATTCTAACTGAGCATCATCTGTTTCCCTCTCTTCTTGACCAAAACCTTTTCTAAAATCACAGAGCAGGTTCCACCATGTCCATCGCCCAGGCAGCGGCCAAGGCCATGCTATCTGATGCCCTGTTGCAGGACAGTTCAGGGATACACCGGATCAAACACCTGGAGCTGGAGCTTCCTTTAGATAAGGTCATCAAGTATGTCTCCGTGGGCCTCCCACTGATGCTGGTGTGCATGGCATTTGCTCGTGAGATCTCCCTGGGTGAGCTGGTTTATGTACTTTATCCCTCCCTGGGTTTTCTGTCCACCTATATTTCTAACATGGGTCAAATGTTCCACATGGTCAATGTGTGTCTGTCACATTTTGACCCATTTTAATGCGACTGCTTGAACTCAGTAGGAATATCATGTATGGTGAATGAATGTGTTATTCTCATGGTTTGTCAAGCCAAGTCTTGGCCCAACATTATTACAAAATCCCTTATGCACTAAAGGTAAGGAGATCCCATACCTGAATGTGTTCATGCTGAACTTATTCCACACAGCAGCAATGAAGGCAAAGCAACACCAGAATGCTGAAGAAAGAGCATGTTTCCTGATGCTTCTGCACTTTCATTTGTTGTCTTCAGCTTGTTTCCTTCAGAGAGATTTCTATTAGCTCTACAGCCTGTGAGCTTTGGGCTCCTTCTAAGAGCAGAAAAGAGTGATGAGACTCTTGACTTTGAACTGAATGCCTTCTCACCAGAGTTGGACATTTCTGATGTTTCTGATGCCAATTACCAGGGTGTGATTGAGAGCAGTGCTCACCGAGAATGGAGCCAGTTATTACTGCTCCTCTCTGTCTCAACTGAGCGAGAGAACATGCTGATTAACCAGCAGTGGGTGGAGAGGGCTACACAACAAGCTGTTGGCTCACAGATCCTGCTGCTGATGTTGTCTGGTTCCCAACAGTCACTGATGTTGCTGTTGTGATATCTGTTTCTCAGGATTGTTGTCGACTATCTGCAGCTGTAACCTGGGGACTGAGAGAAAGAGTGGACCCTCAAATGAGTGGGAAGCTGGAGGATTTCACAAACTTTCAGAACCTTGCTTTCATTAGGAGTGGCCTGGCTTCTCGTGTGCTTGCTCAGACACTCAGAAGCAAACAACAGATTAGTCTGATCTCAATATAAATATATTTAGATCAGGATAGGCGGCAGCAGTACACACAAACTGATCACAGGGTTTATCATCATCATGCCTGGTTCTATGTGTGGTTGGTGCATGGTTCTCGTTATAATAGTGAACATATAGCATTTGTTCATTTCAACACAACAAAATCTGCAAGCTGCAGGAAGAACCTGGGTAACACTTTACAATAAGGTACGCAAAATAGTGCTTAGTTACTAGGGAACTACGTAGGGGTTAATGCGTAATGAAGCAGGGACTAATAGGTAGTTAACCAGTAGTTACTGCTACAAACTCTCATTATTTTTTTGTGCTTCGTTACTAGGGAACGACTTAGGGGGTAATGAGTAATGAAGCAGGGACTAAAGGGTAGTTAACCAGTAGTTACTGGTAAAACCGCTCATCAGTCTTATTCAGGGACTAATGGGTAGTTAACCAGTAGTTACTGGTAAAAACACTCATCAGTCTTATTCAGGGACTAATGGGTAGTTAACCAGTAGTTACTGGTAAAAACGCACATCAGTCTTATTCATGGAATAATGGGTAGTTATTTATGAAAGCAATAAGGAATGAATCCCAGATTAATGTAGTGCTTGTAGACTCTGTTTTGTAAACTTCATGAAGAATGCAGATAATTTGCAACGTCAGTGATTTAACATTCCTGTATCATCTTGATTTCACTTGTCTGTCGCTTCATCGTCCCTCGTCGGCATCCGTCCGTCTCCAGAGATGATGGAAAGTGAAGTCTCCTTCCAAGTACCTGAGGAACTAATCAGTAACTACTAGGTACTTAACCATTACCTACTGCTTATGTGTACCCTAAAGTAAAGTAATGCCTCTTCCCAGTTACCTACTGGGGAACTAATCAGTAACTACTAGGTACTTAACCATTACTTACTGCTTATGTGTACCCTAAAGTAAAGTAATGCCTCCTCCCAGTTACCTACTGGGGAACTAATCAGTAACTACTAGGTACTTAACCATTACTTACTGCTTATGTGTACCCTAAAGTAAAGTAATGCCTCCCCCCAGTTACCTACTGGGGAACTAATCAGTAACTACTAGGTACTTAACCATTACTTACTGCTTTTATTATACAATCTTGACAAATAAATTATTTATTAAAAATACAACACTTTACATATATCATGCCCAAAAACTACACAGGACAGATAAGAATAGCTGAAGACAGTTTTTACTGTAGAGACTATAGAGTTTTATTCACACACACACACACACACACACACACACACACACACACACACACACACACACACACACACACACACACACACACAACTAAATGGTGGTGGAAGAGAGGTACCAGTCCCCACTCCAGGTCGGTAGGTGGCGGTAATGCACCTCATGTTGTTTCCAGGCTGCCATAAAAACCCTAATAGAAGGAGGAGAATTCGGATTCAGTGCATAAACAATGTCAAAGCAAAATTTATAATACAAAGCACTCTTTTAGTAGTCCATTAGCACTTCACTAGTAGTCCCCTAATTTCCAGACGGGAATGATGAAGAACATGAGGTGCATTACCGCCACCTACCGACCTGGAGTGGGGACTGGTACCTCTCTTCCACCACCATTTAGTTGTGTGTGTGTGTGTGTGTGTGTGTGTGTGTGTGTGTGTGAATAAAACTGTATAGTCTCTAGAGTAAAAACTGTCTTCAGCTATTCTTATCTGTCCGGTGTAGTTTTGGGGCATGAGATATGTAAAGTGTTGTTTTTTTAATAAATCATTTGTCAAGATTGTATAATAAAAGCAGTAAGTAATGGTTAAGTACCTAGTAGTTACTGATTAGTTCCCCAGTAGGTAACTGAGAAGAGGCATTACTTTACTTTAGGGTACACATAAGCAGTAAGTAATGGTTAAGTACCTAGTAGTTACTGATTCGTTCCTCAGTAGGTTTTTGGGATGTGGCATTACTTTACTTTAGGGTACACATATGCAGTAGGTAATGGTTAAGTGCCTAGTAGTTACTGATTAGTTCCCCAGTAGGTAACTGGGAAGAGGCATTACTTTACTTTAGGGTATACATATGCAGTAGGTAATGGTTAAGTGCCTAGTAGTTACTGATTAGTTCCCCAGTAGGTAACTGGGAAGAGGCATTACTTTACTTTAGGGTACACATAAGTAGTAGGTAATGGTTAAGTACCTAGTAGTTACTGATTAGTTCCTCAGGTACTTGGAAGGAGACTTCACTTTCCGTCATCTCTGGAGACGGACGGATGCTGACGAGGGACGATGAAGCGACAGACAAGTGAAATCAAGATGATACAGGAATGTTAAATCACTGACGTTGCAAATTATCTGCATTCTTCATGAAGTTTACAAAACAGTCTACAAGCACTACATTAATCTGGGATTCATTCCTTATTGCTTTCATAAATAACTACCCATTAGTCCCTGAATAAGACTGATGAGCGTTTTTACCAGTAACTACTGGTTAACTACCCATTAGTCCCTGCTTCATTACTCATTACCCCCTAAGTCGTTCCCTAGTAACGAAGCACAAAAAAATAATGAGAGTTTGTAGCAGTAACTACTGGTTAACTACCTATTAGTCCCTGCTTCATTACGCATTAACCCCTACGTAGTTCCCTAGTAACTAAGCACTATTTTGCGTACCTTATTGTAAAGTGTTACC
>SSNS01000599.1:146767-177052 GCA_006937985.1 Aphyosemion australe
GTGTGGTATTTACCAATTTGTACTTGTGCGTGAAAACGTTCCTAAATATAAGTACAGCTCAGACCATGCGTAGGAACAGCATCTAGTGGCAGAACAAGTGAACCGCAATTCTGACGGTCTCAGTGATCCACGCGTGTTCCTCATCCATAATTATTTTACCCAATAAATAATTATTTTGGTGGATTATTATTATTGGAGCTAAAACACTCGTGACCCACGGGAATCTGACATTGTAGGCTGATTTCGTGTTATTTTGTAATCACAATGTTTACTCTTCCCATTTTTATGATGTTTTAAATCATTTTGAATTTATTTATCTATTATGTTTTAATTTAATTTAATTATTTTGACCTTGGGAAGCGCCCCGTGGTTTTTCTTGAGATTCGCTACATAAAATATCGCTTCTTCTTATTCTTATTATTATTATTGGAGGATTTAGCAGAGCAGAGTGCACTCCAGAGGGAACGGCTCTTCCGTGAGCGCAGCGCACTGATCCGATTCCAGTCCAGATTCTATTTTACAAATAAAACAACCTCCAGAACCTCCTCTGCTCCCTGATCATTCACGCGTTGTCATGTGTCCAGTGCTTCGATCTCGCTGTCAATAAAGTTTTTCTTTTTTGTCCGGGAAGAGCCCAGGGAATCCCCTCCCGATCTGAGGACGTAGTGTGACCAAATATGGTTAATTGAGGGCGTTTCTGTATGTAAATGACGTTAAACGGACACAAGCTCCTGCAAGCGCACAGATGGATTTATCATCAGACGATTGCGGAGGAACATACGTACGAGAGGCCACCGCATGTTTCATAAATCAGGACATTGACTGTTCGTACACACATTCTAAATTTCATCCGTAGGAGGGAAAATAGGAACGTTTCTACGAACGTTTGATAAATGAGGCCCCAGGACACTTTGTGCTAGTCTGACCTTGCGGCAGCAACAACCTTTGGGTCTCAGGAGCAAAGCTGGTGAAAACAGATGTTCAGAAGTTCCAGGATGTACAGAAACGTCTCTGCAACAGCAAAACCTTTGCTATGTGAAAGCAAACATGCAACATGAGCACAACTGTGATGATGACATGCTTAGCAAACTACACACATCTGCACACAGTTACTGTAAAACAACACTGAGGTTGCCATGAAGCTATCAAGCAGGTAAAAGTAACGTGAGTGGTTCTGGTGGTGGAGCTAACCCTAACCCTAAATGTAGCCTGATTGAAGGTTTACTCACTTTACGTTTGTTGATACAAGTGAAACTGGGAAATCAGAATCTGGTGCAAAAGTTGATTTATGTCAGTAATTCAAGTTAAAAGGTGAAACTAATCTATGAGACAGACTCATTCCATGCAAATCCAGATATTTCAGCCTTTATTTGTTATAATTGTGATGATTATGGCTACAGCTGATGAAAACCCCACATTCACAATCTCAGACAATTAGAATATTGTGAAAAGGTTCAATATTCTAGATTCAAAGTGTCACACTCTAATCAGCTGATGAATCCAGAACACCTGCAGAGGGTTCCTGAGCCTTTAGATGGTCTCTCAGTCTGAGCTGGATTACTGACATAAGTGGACTTTTACACCAGATTCTCATTTTTCCTGTTTCACCTGTATGTTTAGTGAGTTAAGTTCACATGGACATGTATGGACTAATGTGAAGAAGAAGATCCCAGCATGCCTCCCCTCTGTGGTTTGTTTAGTCAGTGAAAGCTAATCTAAAAAGGAGAGCTGTACCTCAACATGATGATTTACTCACTGTTTTAAGTCTGTGGTGTTTCTACTTCATTATAACCACAGATATAATTATATGACAGATGTCGCTGTGTGATGAAGCATTTTAGAGTTAGATTATAGCTGTTAAACTTCACACACAAGCCTGTATGATAATTAGACCAGCTAAGAACCCTGACCTGACAGGAAATTAGAGGTTGTGTGTTTCTATTAACACATATCTGAGCAGCCAACAATGAAACATGTCTAAGAACTCTGAAGCTTGTGGAACTCACCATGGGTGTGCCCAATCCCAACCCTCCATTAAAGGGTGGAGCAGCTGGTGCAGAGTGGGTCCAAGTGGTGGGACCATGCGTGGGAACATCAAGGAGATTTAAGTAGAGAGAAGCAAAACCTAAAACGGAGTCTTGCAGTATTTTTAAATGCCAGTTTTCCAATTTGGAACCATGTTTGGAACCACCAAGAAAAAAAGCCAAACATGAGGTGGGACCTGTGTTGCTCAGCATTGTGTATTTTTATGTGTAAGGAATTTCAAGTGTTAACAGAATGTTTTTAAAGGGTGAATAACACCATGGGTGGAGACTTACTATAGCCACACTTCCTGATAGAAAAATGCTCCCAAAGGAGGCGTCGACTGGCGGACAGAGAGAGCGGCACTGAGGCAGTGATTGACAGCACCCCCCTCAACCCCCTTGCGTGCTTTCTGAGTTTTCATTTGAAAAAACGAGTCGTTAACAAGCGCACACACACGAGCACACACACAGCAGACTCACCGCTCAGGAGAACTGGCAGACTCAGAATCTGCAGCAGGCTGGAGGATTTCCTGTTCACCGTGATCACTAGAAAAAAAGGTGGAGGAGGACATTTATTTTTTAAGGAGGCGAGTGTCTCCGAGCCCTAACGCGTCATATCAGCAGGTGAGTGGTTGAGCCAGGTGGAGGTGCGGCTGAGACTCAGCTGGAGTCCAGTGCAGCCATGGTAGAGACGTCACGCTGCAGCTCTACAGCCATCAGCTGTGGCTGATTCTAGATCAGTGTGGACCAGAGTTTTAACCTGAAGACGGAGATAGAAGTATGTTTTTGAGCTGAAATATTCAATTTTAAGTAAGTTGCACTACACATGCCAAAATAATGACTACACATGTGTACAGCACTATTAGACACTCGTCTTTACAGGTTATCAGCATAAAAAAACTGATTTGGGTGTTACTTGCTCTTTAAAAAGTTAAATCAATGGACATTGTGCTGAGCAGTTGTCATGTTTGCAGAGACAGTTACAGATTTGTTTATTTTGCAGGACCTCAGATCAGCTGTTTCACTCCCAGCAACTTCACAGCCAAACAGGCCAGCTATGTGGACATGTACTGCTGGGACACGCTCATGCATCATGAGTTCGACAGTGATGGGAACTTTGAGGAGCGCTCGCTTTGGGTACATAAGGTGAGTTTGGAGGTTTGAACTGGGTTTTCTGTGAACAAATGCCAAAATCTTTTTTCTTTCAACCTTTTTTCTTGCAAAACCTTAGTCAGAAATGTCAGAATTCATTTATAATGAGAAAATATTCTTCCCTGAAACCTTTTGTGTAATTTTCAGGTGAGTACAACCTTTTACAGGAGAATATAGAATATACTGTATAAGGTTGTTTTCTTTACTGGTAATTTTAGGTCTATAATCTATGTTATCCTGCTTCAGGTTTAGACGTCTCTCTTGTGACATTTTGTCATTCCTGGTTGTTTTAGATGTTTCCATACTCTCTTCTGGCCATGGCCATCCTGATGTACCTGCCGGCTTTGATCTGGCGCAGGCTCGTCACCCCCACACTGGGCTCAGACTTGCTGTTCATCATTGATGAACTAGACAAGTCATACAATCGTTCAATCCGACTGGCTCAAAGCATTCTGGATATGCGCCAAAATACGAAGAACCCGCTGACGTTTCAGGCTGAGCTTCAGAGGTGAATCTTTTCCGACTCTGCCCGACTCCACACTACACTCTACATACCTGCTTATGCTTTCCCACACTCACCCATAGGTTTGCATTCCAACCCCAAAAAGAATCACTTGAACAAAATCTTAATCATTCTGGTAGAGAGAATTTTAATTGTGCCGAAGGAAGATTCTGTACGTCCAAAGTTCTACATTTCCTGTCAAACTCTGTGGGGCAGCAGTAGCTCAGGAGTTGTCCAGTAATTGAAAGTTGTGGGTTCAATTCTGGCTCCCGCCAAAGAATGCTGCTGTTGTGTCTTTTGACAAGACACTTAACCCACGTTCCCTGGTGTTGATCAGAGGGACCGGTGGCGCCTGCGTTCGGCAGCCTCGCCTCTGTCAGTGCCCCCAGGGCAGCTGTGGCTACATTGTAGCTCATCATTACCAGTGTGTGAATGTGTGTGTGAATGGATGAATGTGTGTGTGTGAATGGATGAATGATACACTATAGTGTAAAGTGCTTTGGAGTCCTCTGACTCTGAAAGGTGCTATACAAGTGTGGGTCATTTATCATTGAAGTCTTTTAGAAAAACCTCACTTTTAACCTTCAATCATGAGTGAGATGGTGAGCTGACTCTTAAGCTCAGAAGTAGAGGAAGGTGACTGAATGTGAAGAAGCTCAACTGGTTAGGTGTATGAGTTTATACATCCTGCTGACATTCCTCTTCTTTCTTCATCTGCAGGGCCAAGAGGAAGCGATACTTTGAGTACCCCCTCCTGGAGAGATACATGCAGTGCAAACAAAAGTCTTATTTTCTTGTTAGCATGCTTGTTCTGCGAGGCTTTCTCCTCTTGACCTTCATGACATCTGCCTGCCTCTACCTGGCCTACTTCCACCTCTCAGCCTTCCTGCAGGATGAGTTCAGCTGCTTTGTTCGTACAGGAATGTTGCGAGATCAGATCTGGATCCCAGAACTTGTTCAGTGCAAGGTCATTGGTCAGTTGGTGTTTCAGGTGATAGGTATGGTGAACGGTGCCATCTATGTCCTGCTGGGACCCATCATCCTCTTTAACCTTATCCGACTCTTTGTTTGGGACACCGCCCTCATCTCTGTCTATGAGGTCCTCCCAGCTCTGGATCTCATCAACCGCCAAAGGCTGGGATGTCCACTGAATGACCTCAATGTCCTCCTGTTGTTTCTGAGAGCCAATGTGGCTCACTTGAAATCTTATGGACAGGTGAGGGCTTTGTGCTCTCTTGCACCACCACAAGTTGGCAGTAGTGCTGCAGGCCAGGGCTTACAGGCAATGCTGACCCAAGAGGAAATAGAGGAGCGTGAAGAAGCTGCAATGGAGTTTGCAGAGGAAGTGAGAGAGGCCAAGGAGGAAGGGAAGTTAAACCTGGTGGATATCATGACTATTTTGGGAGCAGCTCAGGGAAGAGTGATGAACTGCGGAGAGAAGAAGCCTCTGGTGGAAGAAAATATGAGTCTGGGTACCAAAACACTTATCTACACTGTCAAATGCATTCTTCTAGTGGCTGTTTTCATTTTCATCATTTGGGATGTACAGAAAATTATTACCTAATCTCTAAATGGGAGGTGCTGGTTTAGCTGTGTTCTCTGGGTACTAATGAGATTATATTTAGGAGGACTTATGGAAACATTTATTTGGAACCTTTTCCTACTGTATATCAAAAATTTAAAACAAATAATGTATTTATTGATTACTGCTTTCCTAATAAATCTGAATAACATAATCCCACAAGAGTCTTTGGCTAACGTCGTTGCCCTAACTGACCTCTCTGTCTCTTCACAGAGCCAAACCACCAGGGGTACCGTGAGTTGAAGGAGACTGCACCATTCAGTCATTACTAGACCTCCAAAGGACTGAATCAGTATGGGGTGGGTTGGGGCTGACCTCTGTAGAGTTGTCTGTAAAAAAAAATTGCTTTTAAAATGACAGATCCTTCCTACTGCAAATGTGGATGATTATAGATGAGTCTGTTTCCGGCTGCTGGACTTGTGTGGCTTCCACAGACTTGATGTGTCTGAGTGAGAGGAAAAGGTTTCACAGAAAGTGTCTGCTGTAATAGTGGTGGTAGATTTAGAAGCATGAGGATGTTCTGTTGAGACTTAAGCCCTTAAGTCATTTTATAGTAACTCTATTAATATTGTGATTTATGTTGTTTTTCAGTATTACGGTTGTTTTGTCAATTGCCATAACAATTGGATGAGTTCTGCTGTGTGGTGGAGTTGCTAATGCTAACGGTTAGCTTCTACTAGCCTAGACGTTCTCTGGTGTTTCCTGGAGGCTAAACCAACAACAGCCTTCCCCGTCGTGAGTCAAGATGGGTGAGTCCATGAATGTTAAGTGACAGTGTGACGTAGATCTGTCAGGATTTTCTAATCCTAGAGTTTCACCGTCTATTTTCTATCTAGCTGAGATAGGTGGAAGAAACTATTTTCATGTTCAGCCTGCATGATAAACTCACTGACCCATTGTTTTTTAAAAATAACAAGAAAAAACAGTTTCTCAGTGAACTTGGTCTTTAAAACCAAAATTAAAATTGAGCCCAACTGAGTCAGTTAAACTGATCATAAACATGATGAAAACAAAGCTCAGATAGAGGGAAAAAGAAGGAAACCAGGTCTGAACACATTTGCTCTGGGATTCCACTGGGAATTTATAACTTGGATGAGAACTGCATTCCAAGTCAATGTTTTGGTTTGTTTGATCATTTTTGGGGTTTGTATAAACATTCTGCTTTTTGTTTTTCTAAATTACAGTTTTTTTCGATTGCTAAAACGCGTTTGTCGAAACTGTACGTTTCTTTCAAAACTGCAAACACAAAACACCAAACATCTCACACAAATTGCTAAACCCTGGCATCCCTTTGCAAAACAACTCTGCCATCAACTCTCGTAACATGTTAACAAAATGGAACACGTGTTTTCATTTGGTAAACACAGCCATATTTTCACATGACACACACATACCATTCATTGAATAAACACAAGTAGCATTTGGCAGAACACTACCAAGCATGGAAAGTACACTGAAGAGCAAAACTGAAAACACAATAAGAGAAATGGAAGACACTGAATCTATTACACACTGAATCTATTACAATGCCCACTTCTCTCATAGACAAACATTAGACACACACACACATTTAAAGACAAAACACTTTATTTTTTAACCCCCACCCCCTCTCCCATTCAAGCATATTCATGGGGCATCATGCCTCCAGTCTCTGTCTGGCCAAAGGGCCTCGTCAACATCACAGGCAATGTCCTCCTGGTCCAAACAGTGCTGGAAGTACTGCCTCGAGTGCCTGATGAAGCCCTGACAGGCCTCAAAGGCCACATCTCCACAAGCCTCCTCCATGGCTTGAAGCAGTGGGACCTGGCTCTGTGGATTCCTTTCGTACACCTTCCACCTCCAGGCTGAGAAAAACTCCTCAATGGGATTGAGGAAGGGGGAATAAGGTGGAAAGTATAAGACCCGAAAGGTTAGAGATTTGAATATTTGTGTGTTGTTAATTGAAGCTTTGAGGATTTATGTGAGAAATGTGTGTAAACCTGATAATTGTGTGCAGTGTTTTGACAGCAAGGTGATGTGAAATTGACATCAGAGTGTAAAGGAGGAAAACCAGAGTTCTAATATAAGGATATCTTGAGTAGTGATAAATTGAGTCAAGCGATTGGGAACAGAAGTAGAGGTTGTGAAAATCGTGCCTCAATTTTGCTTTTTGAGTTTTAGCAATCGAAAAAAACTGTAATAAATTCTGTTTACTTAGCAGGTTTTGTTCATGTTATATTTTCAAATGTTTTGTTTCTGCAGTATATACTTAGAAAGTAGAAATTAATTTATGTTTGTTTTCACACAAAACAAATGTGTTATAAATGAAAATAAAGTTACCTCCTCCTTTTTGTCATGGGTTTATTTCTAACTCACGTTAAGCCGTAGAGTTTTGAGGATCTCGGCTCTATTCTGACCTGCTGAGTCTGCAGCTGCTGCTGGCTCCATCAGCTGTAGTGGAGCATTGAGCCACACTTATAATATGGAAAACTATTGTATGCATATATGTATCTGTGGCAACATTAGAAGGATTTTTGTTTGTACTTATAATTAGTGAAGTATCTACATTTGAGGCCAGGCCAGTTGGAAACTGTTCTTTGAGCCTCAAAATCAGGGGTCTCAATCTCACGGCCTGGGGGCCAATTGCAGTCCGCAGGACAATAATTTGTGGCCCGCCAGTTTTATATGTAGGGCTCTTTACAGTTTTGTGTGCGAAGCTGAATGAACATACCAATCACAGTGAGGTACATGGCTCTTGGTGGCAGGACATCAGCCAGACTTGATGCAAGCAAACATTTCTCTGAGTAAAAGTTACAGCAGCGTTGCCCTGGAGTGTTTTCCTACTGCCTGGCTGGATGAGATTCGTCCCAGCGCTCTGCGTTCTCAACACTTAAAAAAACTCTCAGGCAATAGAATCGCTTGATGTTGAGTTTACACGTCTAACCTACGCGGTCAGGAAGCACACGAAGTAATACAGCGCAAACCCTAAATTGCGGGAATGTGGCATCTGAGTTTTCTAAGCAGTCTCCAGGAGATAAAAAAAGCTAAAGACAGTCAGAAATCAGTTCAGTGTCATGGTGGGGAAATGGATTACACGAGCCAAGTGGATTTGTTTTACTGTAACACGGATTATGACGATAAATCAGCAAAGGTTAGACTTAATTTACGCTTCTGACTTCATGAGATGAGCTGTTTTTTGCTGCTTTGTTTGCTCGTAGCTCCGTGAGTTTTGCACGTAGAGTACTTATATTATTTGAAAGATGAGAGTCAGTGCTTTAATTTGAACGGCTGCTTTTGTTGATGGGATCATTTAGCATTGTCGCTACTGCGCGTTTTTCTCGATATGTGTATTTAGGGTCTTATTACGTTCTTTTCATTTAGCAGCTTATTGTTGGAATTAGCCTTTCGCCGGCCCCGCCCCCAGAATGGCTATTGTCCAATCACACATCATAGCAACCGTCACTATCCGACAACTCAACTCAACTCAAACAAAATGATGAAGCTAAGCCTAATTTATACTACTAAGCATTAGCCTCGATAGTAGTCATGTCTCCTTCGTTTCCCTTCAGAACCTCCTCATCGAGCTCAACCAGCAACAGCATGAGTGCTCCCCCCACCCGCGGCTGGACGGAGGTCCGCCTCCCAGACTATCTAAGACCCTTTGAGATAACCCTTTTGCCTCGATCTGGATGATATTGAGGAGGAATTGTTCCAAAAAATGTCGCTGACATGCATCTGTCCACTTCTTTCCATCACGGAAATCTGCGGAGCTGCAGTATTTGAGCCACTTATTGTCGGAGTTGGCAACAGTAACTAAGGGGGGCGGGGCTCAGCGACAGGTCAATTGGGTGTTGCTGAGGTAGAAAACGATGTTTCTATCGTTTAGACGAGCTTCTTCCAGTTAAGAAGACATTTAAATCTGAATACAGCATATATAGAAGTCTAAATAAACCAAATAGTCACTGAGAAATCTAATTATTTTATTTATTCATTACTGATTCATTTTCTTATTCATTCTTAATTTGTTAGTATATTTTTTCATCTTATTTTGTGTTAAATAAAAATAAAGGGATTTGAGAAGATTGAAATGTTTTCAACATTGCTTTTCTTGTTGAAAACCTGATGCGGCCCAGCCTCACCCAGCCTCTACCTCCAGTGGCCCCCAGCTAAATTGAGTTTGAGACCCCTGCTCTAAATAGTTTATGGAAAATGACCCATTTTCTGCTCTGCAGGTCTGTGTCAGTGGTGATGAGTTCGTTAGGAGCTCCATGCGTTATCAGTGCTGGTGTTTAGTACCAGGGAGAGACGGCTGTAATCAGTGGAACAATTAAACTGTCATTACCTGAAATTATAGATTTGTAAATAGTTAGCTGTGTTGTTTTCTTATGTTTACCATATATATATATATATATATATATATAAAAAGTAAGGAACTTTTTCTGACTTCACAAGGTTTAAAAAGGATGTTCACAAGGAAAGTGTCTCAACAGGAAGTTAAAAGTAGTTAAAGCCCAAGTCACTCCCCTACCAGAGTCTTACTCCACTTTCTGTTTGAAAAATGCACCAAAAGGAGCCATTATCAAGTGTTCACTCATTGGAGTGCGAGCGCGCACACACACACACACACTGCTCAGTTGGAGGGACAGACAAAGAAACAGTAACACAACTCCCTCACCACAGGAAGAAGTTTTTTAAGTAGGCAAGCGGCTCTGAGTCTTATTGTTTCAGAGTGGCCGAGCCAGATGGGCGCGTGACCAAGACTCAGCTGCAGTCCAGTGCAGTACAGTCACGTAATACGGTACAGGCAACGTCACTTGGTTACGGTGGCCCTGAAGTGCAAACCACACCAACAAATCACTAACCACAACAACAAATTGAGAAACACAAAAACAAATTAAGAATCACAAAAACAAATGAGGAATCACAAAAGCAAATTGAGATGCACAATTTCATTAAGAAACCGGAAAGGGTAGGTACCAGTCAGCAACAGGAGACCATCACTGATTGGACGACTGAGCTGTTTGTCTTTGGAACCAGAAGTTACTCTGCCTGTAGCGCATTTCGTTTGAAGAACGATGGGATGTTTTGTCCTGACTGTGGGAAAAAGCTCGTTGAGGAGTCACCGAACTTTTGCAGCGGCAAGACACTTTATGACGCATTTATCATCAGAGACACGTCACTCCCATCTAGTAAGTTAATTAGCATAATAAAAGGTTCAAGCTACTTATGGATGTATTAGCCTAGCCATAATGACAGTAGTGAAGGTTTGGGGAACCAAAGTGATAAAACTACTGCTTCCCGGAACAATTCAGTTGTTCACGCCGTGCCTGCATTCCTGCAAGTCTCACTCCTTCCATGGACTTCCTCTAAGAAAGCAAAGCTTACAAAAGGAACCATCTCCTCTCTTTTGACCCCAAGGTCAATCATTTTTGCAAGTTGCTTCTGAGGCAAACAAATCCGCCAGCTGCATGCGGGCACCTGGAGGTACCCTGACCAGACGGTGACGTATTTGGGGTTAAAGCTACAGTCCCAATACCTTAAGAGGTCCGAGACACCGACAGCCGGTCCGTCCCGACCTCTCTCTGACCCCCTGGCTCAAACGGGACCTTCCACAAGGTGTAGTAGACTTCCCGCACTCTGGTGTCAAATGGTCTTTATTAATTTGATAATTTGTTAAACCATACAGATTGATTTAACCCAGACATCATGAGATTCTCAGACTCTTAACGTAGATTCAGCTAAATAACACCTTTAGCTTACATCCCATCACCTCATTAATTGTCTCAGTTATCTTGTTTTAACCATCACTCATCATAATTTGTCCTGTGTCCTCATTAGTATTACATTTATTTTTATAACTATATTCTTGACTCTGTCTGAATTATTCTGAAGTGTGCGGGTCCCTGATGTTACAAAGAATCTAAAGTACTATTAAATCAACATTCAAAGATCAATAAGATTGATAATTCATATTTATATGAAATATTCCATCTTATCGATCATTTAAAAAAATGTGTAGTGACTTCCATCATGCTACAAAGTAAATAATGCATTACAGTTTTGAAGTAACTTGCCCAACACTGCTTGGTGCCCCTTACCCAGAAGCAATGACTGATTAAAATTCAATGTAGTGCAGAGTTTTGACAACAATACTTGCGGTTTTAGGCTGAATTATTACATGTTAAAAAAGATGCACTAAAATGCCAAAATAATGACTACACTTGTCTACAGCAGTATTATACACTCATTTATATCAGCTAAAGTTAATTTTAGGGTGACTCTAAATTTGAGTTACCAGGTCATAAATATCTTAATTGTTAATCAAATCCTGTTGGCCAAAAGTGCTAAAAAAACAAATCCAAACATTAATCTAAGCTGAACTGTGAAAAAGTTAAATCAGAGGAGACCAACCAGAATAACAACTGAGTCAGTCAAACCCCCAATTCACACCACGCTGCTGCTGCCATAACACAGCATGTTATGGCAGCAGCGCAGTTTATTTGCAAGGTCTGTAGCTAATCAAATCACACCGACAGCATTTTGTAGTTGGACTCGCAACATCACAAAATCACGTGAGAATTGATGTTGTATGATTTAAATTTATTTTTTTTATAAGTCTTTGAAACTCACCATCCACTCCCATATTATTGATAATCGGGTCCATGCCTTTTCCTTTCTGGTGCTGTCTTTGTAAAACAGGTGTGTGTGTCATAAATAATGTCACTATTCTCCTTCACCAGAATTAAAGTTTCGTCCTGAAAAACATAAAAACACGTCCTTGCTCTCAAAAGACACAGGAAGCAGATAAGCCGTTTGGTCACCGGTAAAGACATAATGTTTACGGTGTTAAGGAATCATAACTGCAATTTTCTGTGACAGTGGCAGAGGAGTTAAGTGCCCGCCCAGTAGCCGGAGGGTTGCAAGATCACGCCCTATCTGTTGCAGTTGTTCTGTCCTTGGGCAGACACTTAACCCACCTTGCATGCTGGTGGTGGTCGGAGGGACCAGTGGCGCCAGTGCTCGGCAGCCTCCCTTCTGCCACTGTGTCTAGGGGTGGTAATAGATAGGTTTTTATCAATATCAATGGCATTGTCGATTCTGTCTATCAATCCAATTCCTTATCAATTCCTGAGTAGTTCAATAGATGGCAAAAAATTATTTGCACAGTTTCCTGCATTATAACTGTCAGTTTATTTACGATAATCAATTGTACCTGGTATCGTTTGGAAAAATCATTCCAAATGTTCTCCGTTGTGCTCCTTGTGAAGACAGAGTCATCTTCTTGCTGTAGCTTATCCAAGATGGGAAAAATCTCACCACAGATCAGACTTTAGAGTCTGCTAGTGTGGAGGTGTGTATATAAGGTAAATGATTCTAACATGATAGGCAGTGTTAGCCGAATAGTTACCTACAGTATTAACAGGAGAGGACGTGCAAAAGTCACCGCTGCTGCTGCGTTAAAATTCACTAGTCCAAAGTGGGTCAAAAACACGACATTCACTTTAAGTTATTACGTATTTTGTGCACAAATGCTTTTGCATATTTGTAGTGTTTCCTCCCTTTGATGAAATATCTACTTTGTAAGTATTGCAAGTTGCCCTGTTGTTATCCGTTCTTGTAAAGTACAACCAAACTTTCGAGCGTTTGTGCCACTTAGGCGCCATGTTTCCTGCTAGGTAAATGCGTAAGCTACGCAACGTGCGTGGTGACGTCATTTGCGTCGACTGGATTTGATAAGAGAATCGTTTGCAAAAATGGCGAACGATTCTTAGGAATTGAAACAACGAGAACCGGCTTTCGATTTCCACCCCTAATTGTGTCCCAGGGCAGTTGTGAGTATGATGTAGTTTACCACCTCCAGCGTGTGTGTGTGCGTGCGTGGATGACCATTTGTGTTGTAAAGCGCCTTTGGGGGTTGTAGAACCCAAGAAGGTGCAATATCAAATAAAGGCTATTTACTATTTTATTTTGAAATTTACTACATGCTTTACACTGATTCTGTGAGTGATTTCCTGTCTACCCCTATGACAAAATGAGCAAGACACATTCGCCATTGTCATGCCGTCTCTGAGGTCCTGCACACTATCTATGATACAGCTGCTGTCTTTTTCTGCCGTGATCTCAAAAATAACCAAAAATAACATCTCTTCTATTTTCGCCATGTTTGTTTTATTTGTACCCTGCAAATCCAGCTCTCTATCCCATCTGAGTTCTGTACTGTGCCTCCTAGTGGAGTCCTCTATGTGAAGTGCAGCAACATGTATGTGAACAAGGCGCGGCCTGCTGCCTGCATCAACACAGGTATAAAAAGCAAGTCTATTCCCAGCCTAAAAAGTGGAACAGCATGCTTATGGGATACGCCTGAAACGTTCAGCTGAGGAAGTTCTTAATCCGTGGATTGTGAAAAAAACATTAGACCTTAAAGGAATCATCACCTATAATACCGTGGATTTCTATGTCTTATTATAGTCTTTTAGGCCATTAAAATAAATTGTATTGGGAAAAATAAATTAAAAATGTGCTTTTCTGATCCTTTTTTGTAAAGGGCATATTTTCTCACGAGATCACGTGCAATATTTCGGCTGTGCCAGTCTGAATGGGACAAAGACAGCTAAAACAGCCTGGCATCGGCCCATCATGCTGTTGTGAAGATCGAATACACAAACTGAGTGGACTTTTTTCCCATAACACGGATCAGCAAAGGTAAGACATAATTTATGCGTTTCAGGTTATGAAATGAGCTTTGTTGTGCTGGTTTGTTCGCTGCTGGTTCATATTTGTTTATATTCGGCCTTTGTGTCGACATATAGGCTAATCTCGTTTTGGAGTGCGCGTGCTCGTGGGGTGCATGTGAGCTGGTTGAAGAAGGCAAGATTAAACAAACGCGTCAATGTTAAATATCGGCTTCTCGGCCAGTGAAAAATCATTAGGAAGCCATTATACATTTTTTCAAGTGGAAAAGTGAAAATTTCAGGTGATGACTCCTTTAATGAGTCTGCTCTGAGCTCATGTGCAACATGTAATAAGTGTAAATGGTCATAAAGCTGAAAGATTTGCCTGGTTTGAAGGATTTGAAAGATTCTACAACCATTTTCAATTAGTTGAAAAAAAAAAGTGAATATCTAAAAATGTTTAAAATATTTTCATTAAAAGTCATGAATGAGCTGAATGTTTTGATACCAAATTTGCTGAAAACTGTAAAAGAATATTGAAATAATAATATTCATCCATCCATTAATGTCCACTTATCCGGGGTTGGGTCGCAGGGGCAGCAGCCTGAGGAGAGAAGCTCAGACTTCCCTCTCCCCAGCCACTTGGGCCAGCACCTCCAGGGGAATCCCAAGGCGTTCCCACGCCAGCCGAGAAACATAGTCCCTCCATCGTGTCCTGGGTCTTCCTTGGGGTCTCCTCCCAGTTGGACATGCCCAGAAAACCTCACCAAGAGGCATCCTAACCAGATCCGGGAGCCACCTCAACTGGCTCCTCTCAATGTGGAGGAGCAGCAGATCTACTCTGAGCCCCTCCCGAATGACCAAGCTTCTCACCCTATCTCTAAGTGAGAGCCAGACACCCTGCGGCGAAAACTCATTTCGGCTGCTTGTGTCCACGATTTTGTTCTTGTGGTCACTACCCAAAGCTTGTGACCATAGGTGAGGGTAGGAACGTAGATCGACTGGTAAATTGAGAGCTTCACCTTCCGGTTCAACTCTCTCTTCACCACGGCAGACCGGTACAATGACCTCATTACTGCAGACGCAGCACCAACCTGCCTATCAATTAAATTAAAGCCATCAGTTGTCACACACACTGGTGTGTGGTGAAAATTGTCCTCCGCATTTGACCCATCCTCGTGGGGAGCGGTGAACTGCAGACACGGCCGCGCTCGGGAACTCTTTGGTGGTTTAACCTCCGAATCCAACCCCTTAGTGCTGAGTGTCAAGCGAGGAGGCATTGGGTCCCATTTTTTTTTCAAAGTCTTTGGTATGACCCGACCGGGATTCAAACCCCGATCGCCCAGTCCCGGGGCGGACACTCATACCACTAGGCCACCAGAGCATTAGACTCGACTGTTGAAATAGGTTTCATGTCTTCCACAACATACCTGGCAATCAGCCTGTGTAGCTGTGGCTGGGTGATAGACTGTGCAGCAGGTTTTGTGAAATTGAGCTTCGTTGTTTTGCTGGAGTAGCGCCAGCGGAGCTAGTGTCACCAACGTCACCTTTGGGGTCTTTTTCAACTAGCTTGGTTGATGCATACTGTTTCTGAAGATGTTTCATCAGATTAGAATTGCTGGTCTTTGATGTGGATAGAGTTTTTGAACCTCCACAGAGAGTACAGCTCACCACAATGTTCTTGTCTTTTACCGACAAAAAGGAAAAATAATGAGAATTTTTCCACGAGAGAAATCCCACAATGACCGTCTTCATTTGCCGCCATGGTTCTAGCCTACGTACGTGACGTCATTGCATCGCCTGTGCTTTTTAAGTAAGTAAGTAAGTAAGTAAATTTTATTTGTATAGCACTTATCACAGAAAAAGAATCACAAAGTGCTTCACAAAGATCAACAAAACAAAAGATAGTCATCATAAAATGATCTTAAAACAAAACATCATAAAATCATTAAAAATCAGAAAACAGAAAGTCATAAAATTATAAAAAATGATAAAACAAATGAAAGATGATTATAAATACAAGTTAGAAAAAACAAATAAAACATAAAAGATTTAAGTAAAAGCAGTTTTAAACAAAAGGGTCTTCAGCTGCTTTCTAAAGGTGTCCAGACTGTCAGTAACACATACGGATAAAGGAAGTTCATTCCAAAGTCGGGGTGCAACAGCCTGGAAAGAGCGATCACCTTGATTTTTATATCTGGTCTTTGGAACTTCTAGAAGGTTCTGGTTGGTGGACCTGAGGGCTCGGGTTGGAGCATAAGGCTTTAACAGTTCAGTAACATAAGGAGGAGCTTGGCCATGTAGAGCCCTGTATGTTATAGTAAGGATCCTAAATTGAATTCTAAAGTTAATGGGTAACCAGTGCAGAGACATCAGAATAGGAGTGATGTGAGCTCTTCTGTTTGATCCAGTTACGAGCCTCGCTGCAGAGTTCTGGACCAACTGAAAGCGGTCAAGGGCTTTTTTGTTAAAACATGTGAAAAGTGTGTTACAGTAATCTAGACGGGAGGAGATAAAGGCATGGATAACCATTTCAAGTTCATGTTTTGACACCAACCTTCGCAGTTTGGAGATATTTCTCAAATGATAAAAACAGTTTCTGACCAGCGTTTTTGAGTGGCCTTCAAGAGACATTGATTGGTCAAAGACACCCAAATTTCTCATGTTTGACTTGACAGCAGAAGCTAAATGACCAAGTTGTTGACTAATCAGAGAAGCCATGCTGTCAGGGGCAATGATCAGACATTCAGTATTTTCAGAGTTTAACTGAAGGAAGTTATCTTCTAGCCAACTAGTGATCGCTGATAGACACTCTAGTAGTTCAGCCAGTTTATAGAAGTCTTAAATCCTTAAAGGAGCAGTACAGCTGAATGTCATCTGCATATAGGTGATAAGAGACATTTTGAAAAGCATCAATTATCTGTCCAAGAGGGTGTATATATAATAAAAACAGGAGTGGACCTAAAACAGAGCCTTGGGGTACCCCACAGAACAGGTTTGTGGAATCTGACATGATTTGGTTATACAGACACTGAAACTTCTGTTAGAAAGGTATGATCTGAACCAGTCTAGAACAGTTCCAGAGATTCCCAACGAGTCATGAAGTCTGTTAATTAAGGTGCTGTGATCAACAGTGTCAAAAGCTGCAGAAAGATCCAACAACACTAAGACTGTAAATTCCCCGTTGTCTGCAGCCATCATGATGTCACTGGAAACTTTAAGCAAAGCTTTTTCTGTTGAGTGATTTTTACGAAAACCAGATTGGAATTTATCAAAGTTGTTGTGAATTTCCAGAAAAGTAATCAGTTGATCGGCCACGACTTTTTCTAAGATTTTAGAGATAAAGGGCAATTTAGAAATGGGTCTGTATTTATTAGGCTGAGAGGAGTCCAAACTGGGTTTTTTTCAGGATCGGTTCAACAACAGTATGTTTGAAAACAGAAGGTACAGAGCCAGATTGGAGAGATAGGTTAATAAAATCCACAATGCATGGGCCAATTTGGTCAAAGACCTTAAGAAGCAAAGTGGTTGGGAGAAAATCAACAGGGCAGGAAGTTGGTTTCATGTTTTTCTGAATGAGACAGATGTCCTGGAGATTTACAGGAGTAAAGAAGGACCATGATTGGGAGGGAGGTGGCTGAATGGGAGAATAGGAAGAGGATGGGGGTGGAAAACTTGCCCTGATATTTCTGATTTTATTCTCAAAGAATGCAAGAAAGTTGTTACAGTCAGACCTTGAGAATACAGGCATGTGAGGGGCGTGAGGTGAAACAATCTGGTTTATGGTGTCGAACAAGACTTTAGAATTATTTTTGTTTGAGGAAATCAGCTGAGCAAAGTAAGCGGCCCTGGAGTTTGTGATCCTCTCATTCAGAGTTCCTTAAAGTGCAGCCTATGAACCTCTAATCTAGTTGACTTCCAACGCCTCTCAGCTTGGCGGCATGTCCTTCTGAGACTATAAATATTTTCATTCATCCAAGGACTTTTTCTTCTGTGAGACCCAGTGCTTTGTTTAACCGGAGTCACATTATCTAAGATACAAGAACATTGCTGATTAAGGGAATGGATAAAGGAGTTTGGATCATCACCATGAACTAAGCTGCTGTCAAATAATGCAGAAAATCCATCCACTGCTGACTGATTAATGATGCGTCTTTCTGATTTCAGTTTGTGAGGGACAGGATCAATGATAGACTGGACATTAAAGAGAATGCAGCTGTGGTCACTCACATGAAACTCTTCAACATGTAAATGGTTGATGTTTAGTCCTAGAGAAAACACCAGATCCAGAGTATGNGTCATCAATGTGTAAATTAAAGTCACCAAGAATTAAAACCTTTTCTAGTTTGAGCGTTGATGATAAGAATTCAGCAAATTCAGAGAGAAAAGGGCCAGCTGGACCGGGAGGTCGATAAATTAAAATACAGTGAAAAACATTTTGTAATCCAACTTTGATAACCTGACATTCAAAAGTAGTAAAAGGGCCACTTTTCATCAAATTACAGACATGTTTGTCCTTAAAGATCACAGCAAGACCTCCACCACGACGTGACGGGCGTGGTGTGGTAAACACAGAGCAATCTGGTGGACAAAGTTCATTGAAATGCACAAAATTTCCATCTTCCTGCCACGTCTCCGTGAGAAATAAATATTCTAAGCCCTCTTTGATGAACAGCTCATTTAAAATAAAAGATTTGTTTGAAATGGAACGGGCATTTAAAAGAGCACACTGAACTGAATCCTGGAGATCCTTTGTCTTCTTAACCTGTTGTAGAGGGATGGGTCGTAAGCATCTAGTGCGTTTCTGGGTTCTCCGGCCATAAAAACAGTTTATATCCTTGCAGGATGATAAATGAACTGGAATAGGAAAACTTTCAGGTCTGTCAGCAGAAGATAAAACCCTAACCCTTATTTCGGCATAGTGAACAGCACAAACGCTTAAGGATAATTACTTAGTTCCACAATTAGCTCCTAACTTAAAGAATAAATGAATGTATAGCTAAAGGAAAGTGAAAAATACATAATCACAAGAGTATTCAGTACGAATAAATTAAGTTCATCTGGAGCAGAGCAAAAGCTGTTGGAAAATTGAAGTAAACATTATAATATAGCAGCATAAAGGAGTTTGGAAATTAGTTTACTTTGGACAGTTAAATGGTTAAAGTAATATATAATATATAATATGTAATATATAAAGTAATATAAAATACTGCAGGAGACCGGTAGTTCTAATCCTAATTTGAACGACAAGGACACAGATAATTCAAAAAGTTGATCTGCAGAGTCACACTGTCCGAGTTTCAAGGAATTCATTTGAAAATTAGATTGATAAAATACATATTTGGTCGATAACAGAAGGTTAATCGCAGTCTTTGATTAGAAATATCTATTTGACTAATGACTGAGGTCAATTTCTCTGAAGGACATCCAATTGTGTCGGTTTCCATCATATTTGGGATAAAAACATTAAAAGATTATAAGCAGAGTGGTTCCATGATGGCTGGAAGTCGTCTGATGGTGCTGAGATTTATATGTAATCTTTCATGCCGGAGTTAAAGGTCTGTTGATTTGTAAACAACTGAAGTACAATTCCTGATAAACATCCTTGAATTTGGGTTTCATTTCTAACTAAAGTAAAGAATATAAGTTCCTATTGTGCATGGATTTGATCTAAACATCAGGAGTAGATGTTTTACTGAATGGGGGAGAGGTAGATCGTCCCGTCATGGTCACCGGGACCGATCGGATAACAATCTGAGCGCAGTGACATGCGGGAACTGCAATCAGAAAAGGACATTTAGATAGGAACTGCAGGCTAACCCTGTTCACGTAACTCTAAGGTCATTGATAATCCAAACAATACAGATATTCCTTCTCAGGGTCACCATGCGTGACTCGGAGTTTAATAGTCTTTAATTTGTGTCTGAACAGGTCTTGTACACTTGGGAAAATAAATCGGAAACTTCTTTCAAAGTTCAAACTGTGATTAAATATTAAGTGTAGACCTCCTACAAATCAATTAAGATGATAGAAGGCATTTCAGTGATGAGAGGCGGAGCCCGGGCGATTTAGGGGTTGCAGTACCTGTTAATTTCGAAACTGCATATTGGATACCTTAAATTATCGCCTCTGAACATTGAAATTCCTATTGGTTGAACAATCTGTGAAAAGACTGAAGGTGTAGTTAAGAAATCACCTGTTTTACGTCCACACACACAGAGAGCTATGTGTGTGTTTCTCTCCGGCAGAGAGACAGAGAGAAACCAAGCAGCAGAAGGGTCTCTCACAGGGGCGAACTTAGAGCCTTGGGAGTCAAGGGGGCACTTTGTTATTAGTAGATAGCAATAAGATAATGAATAAAATAAAATACATAGATGAGACGGGAGAGAAGTATGATGCATGAATGGTGTTTTTAGACAGATTTATGTTAATGGAGTACTGATAATAATGATAGATGTTGATTACAGCATAAACAGGTTTATGGATGATAGAATTAATGGATAATAAAATTATAAGACATAATAAAATTACAGAATGAAAATATGTTGTAGTGGTGGAGAATGTGGCCACAGCAAAAGACAACATGCACATTTTAAAGTTGCTATATTCACAGATCTAAATGTAACTACATAAATATCAATTTTGTTTATTAACGACTTGGTAAACGTATCCAAGGTACTCTGTACCATTCTGTTGCAGATGACACAACACTGTTTTACTCAGGATTGGATATTAAGAGAGTGGTAAATAATGAACGGATTAAGATTAAATAACTGGTTTGATTTCAATAGATCGACACTGAATCTCAATAAAACACATTTCGTACTATTTAAAGATGAACACAACAGTGATGTGTCATTGGCAATAGCTGGGACTAAAATCACAAGGGTAAAAGAAACAAGAGTTCTTGGCGTGTTTATTGATGAACACTTGACCTGGAAATCACATATTAGTTACATAAAAGGTTAAATTGCCAAATCCTTAGGAGCATTACATGAAGTCAAATTCTTACTGGTAATTCTGGTTTGTTGGCATTGTACAATTCACTGATTGTTCCATACTTGACTTATTGTGTAGAAATCTGGGGAGCGACATACAAAAGCTATACACAACCCTTATTTATTCTACAGGAAACAGCTCGGAGAGTCATCAACTATAGTGGCTATAGAGATCCATCAAACCTGTTGCTCTTCAAATATAAATTATTGAAATTTCATGATTTCAAAGACTGGAAAATCTTACAACTATGTATAAAGCCAACAAACATTCAGAGGATATTTGTAAAGAGAACTAGTGATTATGGGCTGGTCTAGGAAATCCAGCAAGGTTTAACACAAAAAGGTGATTTACTACTAAACTGAAGTTAACCTAAACACCTTTAATAAAAGGGATTTGTGAATAAAAAGCGTCCCTGAGGGAGATAAAACGCACAAAAGCTTGCACTAAACACGCAACAAGGCCAAATTATTAGGCACAAGCTTAACAACCAAACTATAACTACACAAAACGGGGTTAATCCCGGTTAATCAAAGAGAGGACTGAAAACTACGGCAAGCTTTAACTTAACTCAGGAGGAGGAAAAAAACAAAGCCTCCAGAGTATACTCACAAACCGAGGTCCACAAACAACCCCAGGAATGAGAGCTGGACCGCGAGGATACCGGAAGCTTCTCCTAACAACTCTAATTAAACTCTAACCAGAACAAGAGTCAATGAGAAGCATTAGCTGCTCCACATAAAACTCATATGGTCTCTCCCTCGAAGTTTGTAGCTTTTACCAATCTCAGATGTGATTTACCGCCACACTCTACTCTGTTCTACCTCCGACTACCACCTACCACTGATNCAAAACCTAGATTTAGAACTCAAATTAAGGAATGGAGTATGTCTGTAAATGGTGTTAAATTATAATTATGGAATAACCTAAACAGGGCAATTAAAAAATCACTGTCATTTAAAAGTCAGTGAATGTACAAAATTGAGTGTACCAAGTAATTATGAAAAGTTCACATTAAGCCAATGGTCATGATCGCTCTGGAAATAAGAATAGGAAATACTTAAAAATGAATCTGTATATGTGTCTGAGAAATGAATAAAACTATGGAGATCTTTTTTCCTGGGAAAGGGGGCAGAACTTATAAGATTTTTTCTTCATTCTGCTCCTTTTCATTCAAAGTTGAGTTTTTTGTTATGTATATCTTATGGGTTAGATGTTTTATTTGTTTTATTTTGAATTACATCAAGTCAATTAAAGGGAAAAATTCATAGCTGAAGTTACCTGCGAAATACTGATTTTAATTTGACATGACAACCAGTATGTCATATGCTGGGAAAGCAAAAGAAAATAAAGCCATGTTTGTCTGGGCCCTTCAAGGACTTTTGCCACCAAAAGTGTGGCAGAATTCTCACTTCCAGAGTGAAGGAGGGAAAAAAAATTACAGTTATTTAGCGGGGGGAGAAAATAAATGCAAAGGGTACTGTAAATTTATATTCATCTAGCCACAGCCAGCAGACCTCGAACATGTCCAGTTAACCACACCACGTCATAGAATCACAAATGTCAGAGTCCACTAACTGACTTATTTGTCTCTGCAAAGTTATATTTATTTTATGCAGACAGTGTAGGCTGCTCCAAGGTTGAGCAGCTGTTTGATTCAGGCCTGTTTTATTATTATTATTTTTTTTTAACATCTTGGTGCAGAGCAGTTGAAGAATTGCTGGTGCCAAGGTCGTCGTCCAGACTCAATGCAGCTCCTCCTCTACCGCGGTAACAAAAACAGTTGATAACCACGTCTTCCCACACTGTAGTAATTCTTCTTTGCGAGTGGTTTGTTTATTATAATTTAGAACCTAGATTGCGACGGCCTCTGCTTAGGAAAACACACATGGACGCTCGCGCTCCCAGTCCAATACACAAGCAGCGTTTTACACACGCACCCAAAACCCAATCAGATCAGAACCAGAACCTTCTCAGCCACACCCCCAGCACACACACACGTGCAGGACTCCTCCCTCTGGTCAGCAACACACCCATGCTCTGTTCTCCGGCTCACACATGAATAGCATGCACACCGCAATTCACACCAAGCATCCACGTAGCCACACACACCTCGGATATACCGTCACTCACACCTCCACACGAAACATCCACAATGTAAACTTTTCTTCTTTTGCTAATGACTATGGTGGGAAATGTTTGATTTGTATGAGAAACGATGCTCAAGGCCGGGGAGTTTCCCTACGCCAGAATACCCGTTTCACACATACACATGGATTTCTTGAATTGTCACAGAGGCATGGAGCGAACTATTCCCTTGTGGTGATAAATACATTATCCCAATGGCCCGAATTTAACCCTACAAAGAAATATGATGCTTTGACAGTGGCAAAGGTGTTATGTAACCATTTTTTCCCTACTTATGGAATTCCTTCTGTTATCAGGTCAGGCATTGGAACACATTTTGTTTATGAGGTGATGACTAGATGCTCTGAAACAGATGATTAAAGTGTTTTCTGAGGAAACAAGTCTAAATATACAATGATCTCGCAGAGCCCTCTTGTGCTTTTTCGCCCTCACAGGTCGTGAAACCAGGAAGTTGGGTACGGATCAAAGTGCTTAAACGAGAAACCTGGAGTTCTCCACGTTGGGACGGTCCACTTCAAGTCTTGCTCGTTACCCCCACTGCTGCGAAAGTTGCTGAGAGGCCATCTTGGATCCACCTTTCTCATGGTAAACTCATCAAAGTCACTTATCCGCCACTAGGGCAGCAACGAAGTCCGGGCTTCAAAGGGGCTCATGACAACAGGTCACGAGCGTCTCAACCCCCGGTGAAGATGGACGACTGCTTAGGCATACAGGATGCCTCACTCTGATGATGTTGATGGTACGTGAATGTGGCCTCTTCTGTGGCCCGCCTCTCAGCACCTGACAGAGGGATTGGAACGGCGGCAGCTGGAGATGGAACAGAGCTTGGACCGCAATGATGGTGGGATGGGGCTCTACCCTGCCCACCGACCATAGAGATGGACCGTCACCTGCACTCGTGGACCCGTCTGGACGTCACAGGAAGACAAGACGGAAGAGAGACTCCAGATTGGGATGGAAAATCTGGACCCACACACCCTAACTGCACCCTGGTTTCACGGTTCCTGGGACGGAGGGACTTCGTCTGGACACACCACTGCTGGGAGGGCACTCCTGGTTTGCATCGGTCACTGCCATCGTCCGAGCAGCACCAGTCACAGGTCATCGCGTCGTGCTACGTCTGCTCACTGATTCCACACTCCCTCAATGAGTCATCACTTCTGAAGCCTGAAGCGTTAAGTTCAGTTGATGTTTTTTATATTCTGTATAGTTTAGCTCATCCATACGATACTCCACTGGCCCAAATGATCATTGGTTACACACTGACACTTCTGCCCTGACACAGCCGGCGACATCACCACCACCCTTACACACATGAACAACCTCTCAAATAAAAACTGATGAGCTCAGTGTTCCAGGAGGATTCGTCTCCTCGGGGAATAGATGAATTCCGGTTCCTGGTACAATTTATTACAATAATTATTACAATTTATTGCTACGATATTTGATTCCTGTCATTATTTTCCTTGTTTTCTTGCTATGTTTTCATGCTGCATTGTACCATGTATCGAGGTTTTTGTGTCGCCTATATGGTTCATGTTTCACTTGTTCACTATTTTGCTGTTTTGACCCACACACCTGCCACTCCTGTTGATTTTGATGTTTCTGATTTGGCCGGTCTTCTGGTATCCCGACTGTCAATGATGATTTTTGCTCTACGGTTTTACTGGAATGATGCTTATGATGACATTATTGGTGCAGCACAGCTGCAGCTTCACATTCTGTAATTTCCCGTCATGTGATTGCTTCTACTGATTTCACGCACCGTGCCGAGATTTTTTTTTGTTTTGATTCTGCTGTTGACGCTTATTTTGGTTTATTGATTTGCTCTCCTTGTACCCTCTAGGGGTTTATGATTTTCATGACGACCATCTTTCCTGGTTTTATCCATTCCCCCTTCCCTGAAGTCATGATTAGTGATGTTTCATGCATGTTATGTATATATACCATAAACAGGAGGGATTATGTTATAGAATTTCTGAATCCTGTACCGCTTCTCTATTTCATTCTGTATCTCACACACACACACATCTGAACACACCCACTTCCTTATCTCATACTTTAAATAAACTCTGCTGGCAGCCACTCGGGGCAGACTGTACTCTGTCCTGAGTTGGTCTGTCACCCTTTGCAAACGGTTATATGTGTCTTATTTTGTCTTTCTGCCTTATCTCCTCAGCGTCAGGTGATTAGGTTGATTTTTGTAATAATTCCTAATAATTATATGATGAACTCTGAGCAGAGTCACCGTCTAAACCTCATTACAACCCCCTTATTTCAACAGAGTATTGTAGCAATAAAAATATGTATAATAGCCTCTCCCTGGGTTGCCACCTTATCGTGGTGGAGGGGTTTGAGTGTCCCAATGATCCTAGGAGCTAAGTTGTCTGAGGCTTTATGCCTCTGGTAGGGTCACCCATGGCAAACAGGTCCTAGGTGAGGGATCAGACAAAGCGCAGCCCAAAATACCCCTTATGATGAGTTCAATAAATGGAACCAGTGTTCCCTCGCCCGGACGCGGGTCACCGGGGCCCCCCTCTGGAGCCAGGCCTGGAGGTGGGGCACGCTGGCGAGCGCCTGGTGGCCGGGCTTTTACCCATGGAGCCCGGCCGGGCATAGCCCGAAGAGGAGACGTGGGTCCCCCTTCCCATGGGCCCACCACCCGTGGGAGGGGCCAAAGGGGTCGGGTGCAATGTGGAAAGGGCGGTAGCCGGAGGCGGGGACCTTGGCGGTCTGATCCTCGGCTACAGAAGCTAGCTCTTGGTACGTGGAATGTCACCTCTCTGGTGGGGAAAGAGCCGGAGTTGGTGTGTGAGGTTGAGAGGTTCCGACTAGATATAGTTGGACTCACCTCAACGCATGGCTCTGGCTCTGGAACCAGTTTCCTTGAGAGGGGCTGGACTCTCTACCACTCTGGAGTTGCTCCCACTGAGAGGCGTCGAGCAGGGGTGGGCATACTTCTTGCCCCCCATCTTGGTGCCTGTACGTTGGGGTTTACCCCGGTGAACGAGAGGGTAGCCTCCCTCCGTCTTCGGGTGGGGGGACGGGTCCTGACTGTGGTTTGTGCTTATGCACCAAACTGCAGCTCAGACTACCCACCCTTTTTGGAGTCCCTGGAGGGGGTGCTGGAAAGCGCTCCTTCGGGTGACTCCCTCGTTCTGCTGGGGGACTTCAATGCTCACGTGGGCAACGACAGTGAGACCTGGAGAGGTGTGGTTGGGAGGAACGGCCCCCCTGATCTGAATCCGAGTGGTGTTCTGTTATTGGACTTCTGTGCTCGTCATGGATTGTCCATAACAAACACCATGTTCAAGCATAAAGGTGTCCATATGTGCTCTTGGCACCAGGANGGTACCGGCAGTCCAAGCGGAATGCGGCTCGGGTGGTCGCAGAGGCAAAAACCCGGGCATGGGAGGAGTTCGGTGAGACCATGGAACAAGACTTCCGTACGGCTTCGAGGAGATTCTGGTCCACCATCCGGCGCCTCAGGAGGGGAAAGCAGTGCACTACCAACACTGTTTACAGTGGGGAGGGTGTGCTGCTGACCTCGACTCGGGACGTTGTGAATCGGTGGGCCGAGTACTTCGAAGACCTCCTCAATCCCACTGACACGTCTTCCAGGATGGAAGCAGAGTCTGGGGGTTTTGGGTTGGGCTCTCCAATCTCTGGAGCAGAGGTCACTGAGGTGGTCAAAAAACTCCTCGGTGGCAAGGCTCCGGGGGTGGATGAGATCCGCCCGGATTTCCTTAAGGCTCTGGATGTTGTGGGGCTGTGTTGGTTGACGCGGCTCTGCAATATCGCGTGGACATCGGGGGCAGTTCCACTGGATTGGCAGACCGGGGTGGTGGTCCCCCTATTTAAAAAGGGGGACCGCAGGGTGTGTTCCAACTACAGGGGGATCACACTCCTGAGCCTCCCTGGTAAGGTCTATTCAGGGGTTCTGGAGAGGAGGGTCCGTCGGATAGTCGAACCTCGGATTCAGGAGGAGCAATGTGGTTTTCGTCCTGGCCGTGGAACACTGGACCAGCTCTATACCCTTGGGGGGGTCCTGGAGGGTGCGTGGGAGTTCGCCCAACCAATCTACATGTGTTTTGTGGATTTGGAGAAGGCGTTCGACCGCGTCCCTCGGGGGGCCCTGTGGGGGGTACTCTGGGAGTATGGGGTACCAGGCCCCTTGATACGGGCTGTTAGGTCCCTGTACAACCAGTGTCAGAGCTTGGTCCGCATTGCCGGCAGTAAGTCGGGCTCGTTTCCGGTGAGAGTTGGACTCCGCCAAGGCTGCCCTTTGTCACCGATTCTGTTCATAACTTTTATGGACAGAATTTCTAGGTGCAGCCAAGGTGGTGAGGGGATCCGTTTTGGTGGCCTAAGGATCAGGTCTCTGCTTTTTGCAGATGATGTGGTCCTGTTGGCTTCGTCAGAACGTGATCTCCGGCTTTCGCTGGAGCAGTTCGCAGCCGGGTGTGAAGCAGCTGGGATGAGAATCAGCTCCTCTAAATCCGAGACCATGGTCTTGAGTCGGAAAAGGGTAGAATGCCTTCTCCAGGTCAGGGACGAGGTCCTGCCCCAAGTGGAGGAGTTTAAGTATCTCGGGGTCTTGTTCACGAGTGAGGGAAGGGTGGAGCGTGAGATCGACAGGCGGATTGGTGCTGCNCGAACTTAGAGCCTTGGGAGTCAAGGGGGCACTTTGTTATTAGTAGATAGCAATAAGATAATGAATAAAATAAAATACATAGATGAGACGGGAGAGAAGTATGATGCATGAATGGTGTTTTTAGACAGATTTATGTTAATGGAGTACTGATAATAATGATAGATGTTGAATACAGCATAAACAGGTTTATGGATGATAGAATTAATGGATAATAAAATTATAATAAAATTATGAGACATAATAAAATTACAGAATGAAAATATGTTGTAGTGGTGGAGAATGTGGCCACAGCAAAAGACAACATGTACATTTTAAAGTTGCTATATTCACAGATCTAAATGTAACTACATAAATATAAATTTTGTTTATTAACGACTTGGTAAACGTATCCAAGGTACTCTGTACCATTCTGTTGCAGATGACACAACACTGTTTTACTCGGGATTGGATATTAAGAGAGTGGTAAATAATGAACGGATTAAGATTAAATAACTGGTTTGATTTCAATAGATCGACACTGAATCTCAATAAAACACATTTCATACTATTTAAAGATAAACACAACAGTGATGTGTCATTGGCAGTAGCTGGGACTAAAATCACAAGGGTAAAAGAAACAAGAGTTCTTGGAGTGTTTATTGATGAACACTTGACCTGGAAATCACATATTAGTTACATAAAAGGTTAAATTGCCAAATCCTTAGGAGCATTACATGAAGTCAAATTCTTACTGGTAATTCTGGTTTGTTGGCATTGTACAATTCACTGATTGTTCCATACTTGACTTATTGTGTAGAAATCTATGGAGCGAGATACAAAAGCTATACACAACCCTTATTTATTCTACAGGAAAGAGCTCGGAGAGTCATCAACTATAGTGGCTGTAGAGATCCATCAAACCTGTTGCTCTTCAAATATAAATTACTGAAATTTCATGATTTAAAAGACTGGAAAATCTTACAACTATATATAAAGCCAACAAACATTCAGAGGATATTTGTAAAGAGAACTAGTGATTATGGGCTGGTCTAGGAAATCCAGCAAGGTTTAACACAAAAAGGTGATTTACTACTAAACTGAAGTTAACCTAAACACCTTTAATAAAAGGGATTTGTGAATAAAAAGCGTCCCTGAGGGAGATAAAACGCACAAAAGCTTGCACTAAACACGCAACAAGGCCAAATTATTAGGCACAAGCTTAACAACCAAACTATAACTACACAAAACGGGGTTAATCCCGGTTAATCAAAGAGAGGACTGAAAACTACGGCAAGCTTTAACTTAACTCAGGAGGAGGAAAAAAACAAAGCCTCCAGAGTATACTCACAAACCGAGGTCCACAAACAACCCCAGGAATGAGAGCTGGACCGCGAGGATACCGGAAGCTTCTCCTAACAACTCTAATTAAACTCTAACCAGAACAAGAGTCAATGAGAAGCATTAGCTGCTCCACATAAAACTCATATGGTCTCTCCCTCGAAGTTTGTAGCTTTTACCAATCTCAGATGTGATTTACCGCCACACTCTACTCTGTTCTACCTCCGACTACCACCTACCACTGATACAAAACCTAGATTTAGAACTCAAATTAAGGAATGGAGTATGTCTGTAAATGGTGTTAAATTATAATTATGGAATAACCTAAACAGGGCAATTAAAAAATCACTGTCATTTAAAAGTCAGTGAATGTACAAAATTGAGTGTACCAAGTAATTATGAAAAGTTCACATTAAGCCAATGGTCATGATCGCTCTGGAAATAAGAATAGGAAATACTTAAAAATGAATCTGTATATGTGTCTGAGAAATGAATAAAACTGTGGAGATCTTCTTTCCTGGGAAAGGGGGCAGAACTTATAAGATTTTTTCTTCATTCTGCTCCTTTTCATTCAAAGTTGAGTTTTTTGTTATGTATATCTTATGGGTTAGATGTTTTATTTGTTTTATTTTGAATTACATTAAGTCAATTAAAGGGAAAAATTCATAGCTGAAGTTACCTGCGAAATACTGATTTTAATTTGACATGACAACCAGTATGATATATGCTGGGAAAGCAAAAGAAAATAAAGCCATGTTTGTCTGGGCCCTTCAAGGACTTTTGCCACCAAAAGTGTGGCAGAATTCTCACTTCCAGAGTGAAGGAGGGAAAAAAATTACAGTTATTTAGTGGGGGGAGAAAATAAATACAAAGGGTACTGTAAATTTATATTCATCCAGCCACAGCCAGCAGACCTCGAACATGTCCAGTTAACCACACCACGTCATAGAACAGTGGTTCTCAATTACTTTTGGTGAAACCCCCCCAGGGTACATAGATTTTTTCGCGACATCCCCCCCCCCCCCCCCCCCCCCGCGGGGTAATGTGCGAGCGGGGGGGGGCTACTTTGAATTGGCCCCCAAAATGCCTAGAAACGGCCCTGGGTGTGGGACAGTTTTGAAGGTGACTACAATTGTATCAAATAAATAAATATTGCTTATAAGTTATTGCTTTATAAAGTTACAAACGTGTAGTGGGATAAATCTACCTGCATTTTCCTTTTCAAGCACTTTGTTTTATTTTTTTATGCAACCATTTTC